>JAPMUY010002014.1:0-97500 GCA_026901105.3 Galaxias olidus | reverse complement strand
CAAACCATTGACTACAGCAGCATACTCGAGCAAAATAACTCTTGGCTAACGTTGTGCATGTTCCACCTACAAATAGGCCAGAGCCAAGAAATGTATATAAAACTGCAATACATGGCTACAGACGCATAAACTTGCCCTGAAAGGGGTTTGCTTATTCTGTGATCTCATACTTAAATGAAACCAATTTGCCTAGAAATTGGTTCTAAGGTCTACATGCAGAGAGCTCTGTGCATCAGCATCGTCACACAACACACACACACACACACACACACACACACACACACACACACACACACACACACACACACACACACACACACACACACACACACACACACACACACGTATATATATATTGCTTTGACAAACACACGCACACACACTTTCACAGTCACACTGCCTCCACCCCTTTCCCTCAGTGCAAATCATGTTTGACTTTGAAGTGCTAATTTTGGAAGTTTAGCCAATTTTTTATTTGCTGCTTTGAAATGTATCCCCTAAGCTGCACTAGCAATGAAATATACAGACCTTTACAATGAGGGATAAGTGACCAAAATGAGAAGCGCATGGTTTTCTCCTCCATATTATATAACATTGAATAATCCACACATTGCAGTTTTTCAGTTGCCATCCCGGACTCCATGTAGTAAAAAAAAAAAGATAAAAAATATTCCCTATTAGTTTACTTATTTATTTGGAGCTCACTGTCATACTTAATGACAGCAATGACAACAACAAATTGAGTCGGGAATAAAATATTTTTCCCCTCTCCAAAATGTCATAATTTCATAGTGACCATCAGAAATGAAATGGGATCCGTCTGAATAGCGGCATTACAGTATCACCAAAAACAACAAAAACAAACAGAGGGCAATCATGCCTCTTTGTTTGCCGGCAAAATGGGTCTGGCAAAACAATATGATACAGAGGTAATTGGGAGGCAATATATCCATGTCCTCAGGGGGAAACCTTTGTACGGCGGGGCCAGGGGACAGGTGAGCGCTCTTCACTGACCAACACCGGGGTCCCTGTGTGTTTCAATGGGAGCACATTAGCTCCATTGTGGATGGGAAAATGTCATTCCGGTAATCAGCCTTGAGGTGCGAGGCCCTCTGTGTGCGGCGCGGAGAGCCGCCCGAGAACAAAGGAGGCCGGCCTCCTCGGTAATGGAGCGGCCTTGGCTTCCACTTCACTTAGCGCGCTAATGGATGCCGTGATGACCTCAATCACCAGTGCTTCTTTATCCCCCCTTTTTTTTCTCTTTTCTGGATGCAGATGATGCATTATGTAGTCTGATAAGTTGATCAGATCAGCCTCCTCACAAAATCAGCCCTGGCTAATAACATGGGCAGGCAAAAAAAAGGCTGGAGGGTAGAGGAGATTTGGAATGTGCTCAACCCCCCCCGTTCCCAATCTCTATCTCACACACCCACACACCCACACACACTCCCACACACACACACCCACACACACACCCTACCAGTCCCACTCCCTGCTTTGCCACCACACAGCCCTGGACTTGGCAATAAATTGCTTGGGTAATCAGCTTTTTGAAAAGCTTATTTACTGCTTGTTCTCTGTTTATTGTGGCTCTCCGAATGAAATATAAAATTGGATTTCATTAGATGTGCAATTTTCTTGACTCGTAAAGACTAGGTGTGGAGGAGAGCGGGGGAGAGTGCACATCACCTTGTTGAGAACAGAGAAGGGATCCAGGCAGAGTGTATATATTATTGTTGATTGAGTCTCTCTAGCTCCCTCCGTTTGGATGCAGACTCCGCCTGCTCTTAGGGATCCACGTAGTGGAAAGGAGCGCAGATATAAAAAGCACAGCAATGTGTTGCCCCGAACGAGCCCCAGCCCAGTGAAACGTGTGTGTGCGTGTGTGCGCGTGTGTGTGTGTGTGCGTATGCAGAATCACTCAGACAAGGGTGTGTGAGAGGTGTAAATGCATCTGTCGAGTTGTCCGTGAAGAGGTGCACACACAGAGTAATTGCATGCTCATTGCTGGTGATTGACTGAGCAGCGCTGCGATGCAACATTCATTAAACCACAGCACTACTTAACTAATGCACAAACCTTGTACTCAATCATATTTAGGTTACAGACCTTTTAGAGTTTGGAGTTGCCGAGCAAACCCTGAGATGCTCTTGTTCGGGGCACACTTGTACTTTGTTCTTTGTGGGGCTCTATCTTATTCTCTATTATTTTTGGGTTTTATCTCTCTTCAAAATAGCAAAACAGTGACACTGCAGAGCAAGAACCCTAAGAGTTAGTAAGGAAAGGGCTGGTATGGTTTCAAAATCAAAATAGGAACCTGAAAACACACTCTGCTTCCTGAAAGGTGCGTGACGACAGCGTAGAGATGTGAGCTGGCGCTAATGAACTGCGAACAGGAACGATAACAACAGCTTTGTTATTATAAAACAGCACCATCTGCAGGATAGAGAGAGAGACTCGGGGGGCTGAGACAACGCTGTCGAAAGGACCATAACATCCAAACAATCCCTGCAAATATGCCACAGTCAATCACATCCCAAAATGTGCCATGGAAAAGAATTTGAGAGAGTGAGCATGCAGTTATGTGTGCGTATTGAAAGTGTTGGTGCATGTGTGTGTGTGTGTGTGTGTGTGTGTGTGTGTGTGTGTGTGTGTGTTTGGGGGGATAGCTATGGAGTGTGTTGTGGAGGTGGATGCTCCTATGGCCACCCATGGAGCGTTGGGGGTCAGGCCTAGGGCCGGGGCTGCTGGACCCCAGGGGCCCCCACACACAGCTGCAGAGTTTTAACAACACAGCCATCCCGGCCGGCCGCTAGCCCACATTTCTATAACACTCCTTTAAGCATGCTTCACCAATCTGTCCTGGAAATGCAATTATGTTTACAAGGTGACAAGTTTGTATGATTACCTGCACTGCACATGCAGCATTTTCAAGCTGTGGCCACATTGGTTAAAGGATTACGGGTCCAGGGTAGCATCATGCGGGTCCAGATTTGTGCTGCTGGCCCCTCTCTCAATTCCACCTCCTTCTAGTGACCAGTCCAGCAGGGCTGTCCGGTCCTGAGGTGGGGAAATGTCAAGGGATTATGTTGTGTGTTTCTGCTGAGAATACCATGCAAATGGCACATATCTTCCACTCAAAGGTCATCGTCGCGGGCCTCAACAGATACCAACGAGGGGACGGCCGATGGTTGTGATGCAACAGGAAAAAGGTCAAACATTCAATCGGTAAAAGGTCGAACAGTAGTTCAGATCTACAGGGCTCAGTCAATTTCAATCTGTTACAGTGAGTTCCATTTTACCCCTAACTTACACAAATTAATCCCAGAGAGAGCACAGGGAAAAGCAGGTTAATACAAACTCCCATGCATATTTTTAGGCCTGTGTTGACATACAGTGGCAGCTTGCATTTGTGAGGCTTCATTCCTCATCAAAAGTGTTCAGCTCTTTATAAAGCTCCAGCAAACTCATGACGCCAAACTATGTTGACAGGCTGCTCCCATTGATGTCTTTGCCGTCCGTGAAACTTAAAAGCTAATTATAAAAGTAATTCCACTTTGAAGCAGATGTGCCTTTCATTTCTGTAAAGAAATGCATATAATATGCATATCTGGGCATTAATATACACCCAGGTATGGGACCAGCAGCCTCAATGTGGAATTCAACATACACCCACAGGGATAAGCATAATATTTACAAAGGGCCAAGTCAGTGAGGGAGTTGTCAGTATAACCAAACTCAACGAACACTTCGACTTTACAGTTCAAAGTTTATGCTACGGTGTGTAGCACCTATCTCCCTCTCTCTTTCTCTCAAACTGTTTATACCCAGCCATTCAGTAGTAGGTAGCCCCAGTGCAATCCAAATGAGATCTCTGCCGCGCTGACATACTTTTCGCTAGCAGGTACAGGATGCCTCACATATGATTAATTAATTGCGGCAGCCTGCCATCTGTGTTTTAACTGATTAAATAGGTTCACAAAGTGGGATGCACCTTTTGATGTGATCCTTTGGGGGACCGGCACAGGCTTTGTATTTCTACCTTGATTAAGCACAATACCCCGCCACATCCCCCACAGCCCTCCATTTCAAAGTCCCTTTAATTTGGGAGGGAAGGACACAAAGGCATTTGGGGTGCTTTATAATCCTGCCCATCTCCTGAAGTCCGGGGGCTCTCTCTCTCCCCCCTCCCTCTCCCTCTTTGTTATCTCTCTTTATCTCCCTTGTCTTTCTTTTCTCTCACCCTTTCTTTTCCTCCCTAACTAACTCTCTTTTTTACTCCCTTTTTCTTTCTCTCTTGTACTATCTTGCTCGTGCCCCGTCTTTCCCTTTCTGTCTCTCGCCGCCTAACTCTCTCTACTTCCATAAAGTGAACGTTTCGCAAGGGGCCGGGCCCTGGTGAGCAAGCGTCGAGTCTTCAGATAAAAATTGATTCCAGTAAATTCTCACCTGAGATCCATCACTGAGAAAGGCTTTAAAAGGTCACACATGTAATAAGTTCCTATGGTCGCAGTCGCTCCAATAATGGGCCTTTAGTCTGCCATGGAAGGCTGGTATATAGAAATAATTGAGTAATCTGTGGACCATTCAATTCAATAGAGGGACTGGAGGACAGTGCATGGGGGTGCCCAGAGGTTGTTCCAGAGAGTCTCAGTGCCGGCAGGGAAACGGCGTGTCCCCTAAAGCCATGCCTCCGTCTCTGCACCCGCACACTGGATCACTGACATTTCCAAGGCTCCCTTACCGGTCAAAATTGCTTCCAAAAAAGGCTTGGGAGTTAGGTTGAGAATGACAGGATTACTCCCTGATGAAAATGGGTTTAAACTGGTTAAAACTGTAGTACCGGCATGATTGGAACACTTTAATTTACCAGATAATTGTACAGAGAGTCAGGATGGGGAACTATTTATTACTATGCTAGGATTAGGCCTCACCGCTAGCTGTGATTGTCTACTAATATTGCACTGACTGTTGCGGCCTTTATGTGAGTGTATGGAACATACATGTATTACTCTATCTGTATTATGTTATTTGTAATCTATGTTGTCATACTGTCAATTAGTGATGGACTGTTTTTATTTCAGAAAGATCAATTGTGTGGGTACATTACAGACATTAATTTGAGCACATGCCACAAGCACATCTGTCATCTATAACTGACGCAAGTACATGGACGCACATGCCAACTAAGAAGGCATTAATTCTCTAGTAACGTAACAGACGCAAATGCATGCTAACGCTACTATAACTTTGCACCAGCTCAGAAGGGGAACAATTGATGACGAAGCAATAGCAATTCACTTACGGCTCTCTCCATTCAGCCAGACATTTGAATAATATTTTCATAATGCAATCCAATATGAGTCTTCTTATACAAGGCCTTGAAGTGAACCGCATCAGTCATTGCTCCATCTCTACATCAATTTCTACAGATTACAGTCCTGAGATAGCAAACTGGATGGGGACAAGCCACAGTCCCCCAGAATTATGGAATTTAATATAACGTTAGTTTGTGGACAACATTGGAAATGTATAATTTATGTTTGATGCATTCTCCAGATGGACGGACTCTCTCTTTCTATTCTCTCTCTGTCGGTCTCTCTCTCTCCCGCTTCAGCTGCTATTATTAACATTCTCAGTGGTGCCAAAACTCTGCGGCCTTCTGATTCTGGGAAGGAAAAGGGGGGAGCCATGCACTACAGTAACGGTGCCAAGGCAATCCAAATGCTAATCAGTCAAATGAGCTGTAGCATTCAGGTCCCATTGTAAACGTGACAAATCCCGCTAAATGCTAAAGTACCGCGGCACAAAACGCAGCGATGATGACTCGAAGTCAGACACAGCAATGTGATTAGCGAGGGGGCAGGAAGGAAGCCGAGTCTGATGAGTGGTATTGGAACAGACTCCATCCAGGAGGATCAATAGTCCCCCTTAACCACACAGTCAAATCACTTAGCAACTCCTATCAGGCTCAATGAGAAGAATTCCCTGGACCTGCCTTGTCCATTGTGCACAGTGTCTCTGTAGCCTGCGCAAACACCACCGCCATCTTGTTTTGGCCTCCCAACTCATAAAGGCAGCACTACCCTGCACACACAGAACATGATTGACTTTGAATTATGACTTAAAGCAGAGCAGATGGCCTGAAAAGTACAACACAGTAACTCAATCTGGATAATGGGATGATGAAACCACAAACGACCTCCATCCACGTTTCCCCGACTGGGGAAACTCTCTGCTGAATTGCCATTTTGACTTTGATGCACCAGCCTTCCATCATAGTGTGTTTCAATGTTCCCCATGCATATTATAAGATGTTTAAAAGGAAAATAGTGTATATTTACTAGACAGGGCCTCGCCACGCGCTTAGAGAGAAGCTATTAAGGCCGCCAGACAAAAAGAGGAAATGTATTGTAATTGATTGTTACAAAAGATTACCCCATCTCAGGGAGTGCTGAGCGATTTCAGAATTGCATTTGACGGCTCAAAGTGCGGCTCAAAATGAAGAGGTGCTTTCAGCATCACACGTTTCCCACTGACATGCAGCCTGCAAAACAATTACCACACTTTGTTGCTTTGTCTCACAAGCTGACTAGCAGGAGCCCCTGCCGTTGCCTCTGTGCTTTTTAAGTGTGAGCACAACTCACTTGCCAGCCATGCGAGTCCTTGCAGCAATTATGGCTGAATCTATTGACGCTTCCTTCAAGGGATCGCACGTCAACAGCAGATGCATTACACACACACACACACACACACACACACGCGCGCGCGCATTCCCAAAAGGTAGACGACAAACTGTCAGGACACGAGCAGCTTGCTACATGGAAATAAGGCAATTAAAATAATACCACATTATGTTCCTATTGAAGAGTGGCATCTGTTTATATTGGATCAGATCTGGCAATTCCTGCGTTTGAAACAATAAAGTCTCAACGACAGAGGTCAAAGTTGGTGGGGTTTGAAAGCTCTAAATTTAGATCATCTCACTAACAGGCCCCAAATGGGGGACAATGCAGTTCCCCACAGTTACTACAGTTGCACTGACTTCGCCTATGTGTTGATTGTGGCTAGGGGAACCATGTAAACAGTCAGATTACCACAGGAATTCTTCCCAGGGCTAACCAGGTTGAGTGAACCCTAGTCCATGTCTAATGTCACGACGCGGCTGGATCTGGAAGTGATTCCGTTTTATTCCGTTTCTTTGTGTTTATGAGGAGATATCCAGTAACAGAGGCACTGCATCCTCTCATGAGGTTTTCCTAATTGCCCGTCGAATCTGAATATAGAATTCAACATGACAAACAGACAAAGCCGACATTGTATAAAAAAACTACAAACAGACTAAAATAGCTGATTTGATGGGAAAGGCATGTGTGTCGATTAAGGATAAGTGTGTCTGTGTGTCAGTGTGGGCAAAACGCAAAATGTTGAATTCCAAAAATCCCAACTAGCAGAAAATTGGTTTCTGTGGAGCAGCAATATAGCTGAGACATTGCTATTCAGCCTTTGGAGGAAATATATTAACCTGGTGGGCCACACACTGAAACTTTCCAACCTTTCTGTTGACAGGTTTTATAAGCCTAACACACTTTGTGATGTATAGCATAATAACTCCTTCTATGACTGTAGGGCCTTGCTCTTAATATTGGCTGGCTGGTGGATCAGGCAAAATTATTGTAATGAGACCAAATTTCCATACAACAGTGAAATGAGTTCATTACTCTAAGTTATATTGGTGGAGTAACCAAAAGAAAGTGATGCTTTTATTTGGCTGGAATTGGATTCCCCGCATAAATAGAATTAGGTAAACTTGCAGATAGTGGAATGTAATAATAATTATATTCCAGTTATCGGAAAGGTTATCGCTGTGGCCCCCCTCGCTGCTCCTTAATCACCTCTTTCAAACGGAGGTGGCGTTTTCAGTACTGGAATAATTCCAATTTCCTGGCCTCAGCAAGTTGATTGAAATTCAGTGGTATGTTCAAATTGACAGTTGCCCATTACACCCCTATTGAAACCCCGGGAGGAGCGCCACCCTTGTTTCCAACTTTGACATTTTCTTTCACATCGACACCCACTTCAGGAGTACAGGAACACAGGACTGGAATTAAACAAGGACAATATCCACCCAGTTACAACAACATCATTTTGCAAGCATGTTGTCCTCATACAGTCAAAGTATACTTACAGAGGGCTGGCTACAGTATAAGCTATTGCACTTTGAGGGGATTGTAAAGCAATACATTAAATCAACCTGAAAGGGTAGGTACACAGTGTATTAAAGTCTTGTACACAATAATCCATTACATATCAATTATATAGTTTGTATGAAATGCCAGCTCTATCGAGAATGTTTACAACTTCACAGATGTCATAAACATAGCTAGATTAGCGTAGCCTGTACATTTTATGTTATATTTATAAGCCACAGTCTAACAACAAGAAGACTTGCTGGCCCAATTAATATGCAGCCGCTCAATAATGTAATCACACTTAAGCACGTAAATTGTGATTCCCAGTTATGCATGGTCACGTTCAAAACACACCCAGACTCCAACCTAACTGCACTGACTGCCCTGAACACCCTCATGTTACATATCGATGATGATGATGATGATGATGATGTCAGGGTTGGTCCTCATCTCTCTGAGTAGCTGGCTGTGCTCTCCCATGTTGTCCTCCGAAGCCCAGCTCCACCCCATCCTCCTCATCAGTTGATTGTACTATCTATCAAAACCCAGCCGTCACTGGCCATTTCAAACCTTTGTCAAGCCCTCTAAGTCACTCAACCGTCTGTAGCCCTGTTGATTGCCGGGTAATCCAACACTTCAAAACCATGGAACGACTGGTATATTGTCATGAGAGATACACTAAGGAAAGCCCTTATTACACATATTCTCTATAAGGGCCATTAGTGAAGGTATGGGGAAGAAATGCTCATGACGAATGCGATGGCGTCAAAGAGAGCATTGTTCGGTATTTGTTGTTGTTTACAGCAAACTAAAAGCAAAGGGGGGAGGGGGTAGATGCCAAAATGCTTTTTCTTTTTGCCAACGCTCGCGCACGATGCTGGCAGCTACAAAGATTCAATTATACAAAGTGCAGAAAATAATTAGAAAAAATAATAGCACTTGAAAAAAGGGCCCCTTCAGAAATTGCGTAGAACAATAAATCTGTTAATTAGCTCATTAATATTCAATTGGGGTCAGCGGACTTAATGGAACCTTTTTCATGGGCCAAGGAAATGTTTAACACTCGGCTTTTCCTCTGCCTGTTCTTATTATCAACTATGCACAGGCGAGCCTTATCAGCCCTCCAGATGGGGAGGAACAATGCAGCGCCATTATCGTCTCGCTGCAGCGTGTGTGCCTTGTAACCGGTGTGTGCCTGGGACAGTGAAGTATAGATACGGAGGCATTTAGTGTAATTGATATGTGGTATATATCCTATTGTTTAGGCTTGTTTGTTTGCTCTGCTGGTATTCAAGGCGAAAGGAGGAGGCCAAGATTGATTTTCACTGCAGCCTCGTCTGCTCTAGCCACAGGTCACAGATAACTTGTCAACGCAGGGTTTTTCAGACCAGTGTAAAATACATCAAGGCTACCTCTTAGGCAGCCAGTAAGAAGGGTGGGGTAAGGTGGGGGGTGGTTTGAGGGGGGGGAGGAGGGGGAGGGGGTTCATCTGTGCAAACACAGGCTCTCTCTTCCTGCCATTACCTTGTGCTTTGAGACAGATGTTTTATTCAACAAGTGCAAGGGGCGGAGAGATGTCCGAGAAGAGCCCTTAGCCTCCTAGGCGTTGTCAGGCTCCCATTCAGGCCATTATGAGCTAAAGAGCAGCCATTTTTCAGCCTGGCAGATTCCAGATGCTGCCATGTGGAGATTATAGTCCTTTTGTTTAGAAGCAGCACACAACTCTGCAATCTAAAACCCAAGCAAATAGAAACACATCGCCATTTTGAAATGGGGGATTTGTCTATCGGCCTATCAGCTGATTCACAACAGACCATGGTACTAGAGAGCATGCTGTTCTGCACAGTGCTGTGCTGTATTGGCCCACACGCTTAAAATATCCTGGCGGTGTCTCCTTGTTGTCCTGCTGCATTGTTAAGAATGTTTAGGACACTGGCTTTAGCGTAGCGCTACCTCTGGCCGGTTAGCCCCGCAGGCTGACAGAACATACAGTGCCGTACAGCCGTGCCCTACAGTGGCCCACGCACAGTCGCTCGTCTAAGCACGCTGATGAGTGCATAAAAGCCACTTCTCTCCCGGAGCACCCTGCAGTGGAGCCGGTGTATATTTCATCAGTGTATCTTACAGTAGCAGACCTTTTTTTGATACCTCTTGCTTATGAGTAAAGAGAGCCCCCTTGCCAGAGCAGGAGCCAGTCATCTTCGTGATCCCCATCTCCAGCTTCAAAAAACCACAGGCACAACCATGGATCTTCAGGCATGCCACCAAAGAAAAATGGAGGCGGGCAACCGATCTTTGATTAAGCCTCTCTGGGTGTCACCGGGGTTCTGTGAACTCGCGGGCACCCTGCCTTTGCTCTCCCTCTTATTAAGCTTCTCACAGATTCAGATTACTTCAAGCCATTTTTCAAAAAAAATGTTTTTACCGCTGGCAGGCCGCGTCAGCCCTTCATCAGCAAGCAGATTGAGACAGTATCACTCATGCATACCCAATCGGGCCAGGAAATGGCTGGGTCAGAGTCTATGGCGGAGCTCAGTTAAATGACCGTGACTATATGAGGCCGATTAGAAGGCATCCAGTCACTTTGGGGGCGTCTGTTGCCATTATGTGTACCTCGCCTTCAGGAGGATCTCTCAAGGAGCAGAAAATACTTTTAAGGTTATTTTCTGAGGCAGCTTGGGCAAATAATGCCATCTGCCGAGAAATCTTCCCTCCCTGACAGTAAAACGGAAATTGGTGTCACTCGTAACAAATATTCTGTGCGGATTTGTTGTTATCAATGTTGTGGATTAGTGCGACTTGTTTGGAGGGATGAACCATGACACAGTCATTTTCCATTAACCTACCCCAGTCTACTCTCCTGTATCCCTCATTACATCTACAATAGTTAAATGCCAACCTTTTGAAAGCCAGCTCTTTCAATCCCTCGCAGGGCTTGGGCTCCAGGAAAAATGCCGTCAAACATGAAAGGACACAGAGTTTGTTTCTCGCTCTCTGCTTGAAGCAAAGTCTTTATGGATTTTTCACAGAGATAAAAGCTGCCACGTCTGTTCTTAACATGGCTGTTTATTGACACCATTCTGAGGGAGATTATTTCAAACTGTGTTATCTTTTTTGTCAAGTTAGGAAAATCCATTTCGTTTTGGTTCATCAGAGAAAAGAACGTGGCTATTGAGGTCGAGGGACTTATGCAATCATTTTCTTTCTCCCTCTCACCCAAGCAACAAAGTCAAACAATACAATACAAAGTAAACCAGAAAACACCTAGAGGAATCAATATTGGCACGGCATATTAGAATGACAGTGTTTCTCTACAAACAACCCAGAGTGAGAGATGTGTGGCTGTGAAAACACACTATCCCGGGAATTGAACTTGCTGAACGCGCTCCTATGGATTCCCCTAAACGACTATAGAGTTGATCCAAGATCATGTGCTTAGAGGCTGCAGCTTGAGAGGCCCAGGTGTCCGTGGGATCATTTCCTCTGGAGATATCTCCAGTCCTCCTCCACCTCCCTCTCCTCTCTCTGGTCGGACTAAGCCTCGCCTCTCTGTCTGACAGCTGAGTTACCATGGCCATCGATCCCTCTCCTCCAAACCCCCAGCCCAGGCCCGGGCATGAGGGCAGCCCACTAAACCTGTGTGCCGAGGGAGAGAGAGGACCCCCCTGCTGAGTGCAATTGGGATTTGAGAAAGTGAAACACTTCTCCAGCACAAAATTCCAGCCTGGACAGCAGTGAGGGGATTCTCTCTGCCGGGCCCCCCACTCGTCCCTGTGATCAGGAGGTCAGTTCCATCACTGCTGCCGCCCCCCCCCCCCCCCCCACCCCCCCCCCCTCCACCTTCCCCTGCACACCTTCCCTCTCGGCCGTGGAAGGGCTCGGCGCTCCCATTTACCTCAACCACCGCTGTCACCACTTTTGCCTCTGCCCTTGACTTGGAATGGCGTTGGGGTTTATGTCCTGAGAACGTCAGATTGAGGAGGGGGGGGGGGGTAAGGAACGACAGTGCCGAGAGGATGCGGAGGGGGAAACCGGACAAGGTGGTACGGTGAACAAGACAGAGGGCGAGGAGGAGAGACGAGGGAGCCTGCCTTCAGATCTGGCATAGGATGACCTCAATCCTGACATATAAACAACAGAAGAAGAGAAACGACGCTGTGGCGATGGTGACCATGAGACTCTGCTGATGGCACTTCTGGTGGTGGAAGCCTCACACTTCCACCCCTGCTATCCGCTTGTTAGCCAGTCGAGAGAATTGCAGTACGGAGCTAAAAGCGTGGCTTTTAAAAAACATAAATGGGCTTTGGAGAAATGAATCAATACGCATATTGAGCATGGAGGATAAAGCCTTCCCTGGTAAAGGTCAGGAGGAAGTGAGTGTGAGGGAAAGAAGAGGAAAGCTCTTTATTCATACGACGGCATTAACAGATGAATAGTGTCCCATCCCTGTGTCTAAGGTATAAAAGAACAATCTCACACTGAAGCTATAGATCTTCTGCTGCTGGTGGCAGTGGCCACGCTGTCCTCTCCCTCTCCTACGTTTTCATCACTGGCAAGCTTAATGTCATCATGCCTAATGCTAAAGCTACCTAACACGATTAGAAGCCCGAAATCCAAACCTGTTAAGCCATTCTGACAAACCCTTTCACGTTGCATCAAACCCCTCAAAACACCTCATAGTCACTCTGTACCAGAATGAGAGTATGGATTCACATCAGGTGACCCCATTGAAAATGGGTGCGGCTCTAAAGGGTGGAAGATTCTCCTATACTTTGGGGGTAAAAAAGGGCATAATCCAACCAATGCAGTCATTACACGGTCTGTCAAAGTCATTACCTTTTGCCTGAGCTTTTTACCGCGATACATTCACTGTTGGCAAAGATTAAGTGCACTTTAGACTCTGCCGTCATGCTACGCTGCTATTGACCCAAACAAAATGTTGGTCCTCTTTTCATCAGGAGACGGACGTGCTTCCCTGCTCCCTGTGCAAACTAACGCGTGTCGTCATTCCACGGCAGCCCCCCCCCCCCCCCCATCTACATAGATACACCACCTAAAATCCCCCATGCAGCCTTCTTTAGAGCATTGAGAAGCCCTTCAAAGCCATAATCACGTTGGTGCCAAAAGCCCAGCAGACACAGGAGAGGAGAGGGGGTTCTGGAGAGGGAGCACTGACAAAAGGCCAAGCCCCCGGGATAAAAGCCTGCCATATCCATCCAAATGTACTTTTTACACAGTTCAGCCATTGTGAAGAGACAGGTCATAGCAGTCGCTCAGGAGAGCCTTCATTTGCCGCGCTATGAGCAGAGAGATGGAGGCCAGGCAGGTCAACAGCCAGCCCCATGGATATACACGCTAATGGACCACAAGTGGTGGGTCGGGCGCCTCCAACGCCCATCAGCTTTCCACCGAAGAGTTTCCATGGGGCTGCTGTGGGGAGCCGTCTCGACTGAGCTTCAACAGTGGAACGCGGGACAGACCCTCTCGCTACGTAGACCTGCGTTCAGCAAAACCTGAAAGAGGACGGGAAGGGGGCGGATGTACAGCTACATCGCCGCAGCAAAAAAGAGCCGTGTTTACAAGTACAAGACAAGCACATTACATTGAAACAATGCGGCAGTGGCGCTGATCCTTCTTCGTGTCTCTCTCTCTCTCCCCCGCATCCCCCCATCCCCCCAATCCCCGGGGTGTTGGAAGACCTTCCTTCATGTTCAAAGATTATCAGTTAATCCAAAATGTGCAGGAGCATGAGACAATGGGAACGAGACCAATATACAAGGGGGATGGAGGGAGGCATAGAGGGATGCTGGGGCTTTTTATTTGTTTGTTGGCTTTCGTATGAATCCACTGGAACACAGCATGTTTTTTTTTTGCTGCCCTCTTTCTGGGCATGTGTAAATGTTTTAGAGCCATCAAATGGGGGGAGATGAAATTTTCAATAGATCGGATGCGAAAGTATTAATTGTAAAGGCCATTATTTGGTGTCCATGAGGCTGAATCAGCTTAGCCACTCCAGTCTCCCATTTGCATACAAAATGCTTTATTTTGGCAATCAATGAAAGTGCTCCACTGTATGTGTGGCTTATCACATGCTTGCAGGAAATGGATTCCTTAGCCATCTCGTTAAATTCTGTTGATGCAGAACAATTTGAAACATGGCACAGGCTGCAATGACATTTAAAGATGCCTCGGCTTAATTATAGTTTGCAAACATTTGGGCTGCGTGTCCTCAGGGACAAAAATGCCTCCACTACAAAGTTAACTTGTTAATAATTCAAAAGGAATCTCTCTTTTTTTCTGTTGAGTACTAATCGTTATCTGGCATTAGTAGTAGTTAAGGGCATTCAAGGTGAAAGAGACACACAGGGGAGGTGGGTTGGTGATTATCTGCTGAATGCCTCAAACAAAGTGCTGGGATGCAGCAAATGTGCGATGAACTGTCTCTTAATTTCACTTGTACAGTCATTGCTACTGCAGACACTACAGACGTTGTAAACTTTTGAACCCTGCGATTACAGAACAGGGCATTCAGAAATGGGAAGGAATTGTACCATCGCCCATAGCAAGAGCCCTACCTAACCTAACGTTTCAAGGTTCCCTATATCTAATAAGGCATTTTTTTCTAAATAAAACACAACTAAAAAAGAAAAAGATTACAAATTGAAAAAACATTTGACAAATTGCTTCAAAGGCTAAGATAACCTGCCATGTAAAAATATATTTCTCAAAACATTTTATTATAAATTAGTCATTGCTATTAGCCGTCTAAAAGGGAACCATAGACAAACCCTAAAGCTACAGAATGACCTATTGTCTACATAACACTTACAATTTTATTGAAGGATAAAACATTCATGCATTTAGATGCATTGTAAATGTGTTTAATTTGTTCCTTGTGCCTAGTTGTACAATGAGAGTTTGTGTGTGTGTGTGTGTGTGTGTGTGTGTGTGTGTGTGTGTGTGTGTGTGTGTGTGTGTGTGTGTGTGTGTGTGTGTGTGTGTGTGTGTTTGATGTGCTCTTGGCCTTTGTGGCATTCACTACACTAAATGTTCCTACTCGCCTCCAAAGTGGCTAACGATTTCAGGAAATCAGACAGAGAGGGATCCTGTTTAGGGTTTTCAGGGGCAGTAGAGGGATCCTGTTTAGGGTTTTCAGGGGCAGTAGAGGGATCCTGTTTAGGGTTTTCAGGGGCAGTAGAGGGATCCTGTTTAGGGTTTTCAGGGGCAGTAGAGGGATCCTGTTTAGGGTTTTCAGGGGCAGTAGAGGGATCCTGTTTAGGGTTTTCAGGGGCAGTAGATGCCACTGTGGCCCTGTGGCCCTGTACCGTGGACTGGACTGGCTCTAGGAGCCTATGTGGGGACACTGGGCAGACGACTCCAACAGGAACACGGTGTGTGTGATGTGAAGAGAAACACAATCTCCCCCAACTTTCAAATGAAACAGCAATTTGACTCGAGTGCCTCACACGGCGCACAGCCACCGAGCCGCCGAGGCAACTTAAATAAAATCATCTGCCCCCCGCTGGGCCAGATCAAAGTCCTATCAGGTGAACTTTAGCGGCCGCTCCACCCTGCGTGGCGTGGCCCTCCAGAGGCGCGGCGCACCGCAGCGGACCCCCTCTGTGGGGAGACGACACGGAGCGCGGGCCACGGACCACTAACTTTATATGTCAAACAAAGCAAATCAATTGTTCACTGGCAACTGTGAAAACACAATCAGCCACGGCTTACCTTTAAAACGATAGGTCAAGCAGCCGTGATTATCCTCCCCGGAAACAAACGGGGGAGAGGCGGCGCTGTGACTTCAGGGACCGCACGGACGGGAACGAGACGCCGTAGCATGAAGACCGAGGCCTCGTTTGTACAGTGACATGTAAAATGTAAATGCAATCATAATAACAAACAGAAAGTTATCTTCACCTTTTCCATCTTCATAATCAGATGCATCGCGCTATTATCACGATGGAGATGGAGATTACACCCAGAGGGACACAGAAATGCCTGCATGGGCTTACAGCACCCCTCCTCTTACAGTATACTGGGATCTACTGTTTGATCCATGAACTCAATCTAAATGTAACATCAGCAGACGTGTGGTACGCGGTTCCAAACGAGGCCCCACGTTTTTGGCTAGGGTTTGATTAAACAGGTAGCACACATTCAGATGGGAGCCGGCGGTCCTTTGTTAGCCATGAGGTATCCCCAGCCTGGTGGCCACTGTCCTTCCTTCTGATGCAAATAAATAGCAGTGTGCAGCAGTCTGGCAATGGCAGCTGTAAAGCTACTCAAGGACTGGGCCTATGCCGCCGAGCCTGCTGCCACTCCATTAATCCACCTCATTCACTTCCCCCAACTGTCTTTGTTCCATGAATATAAAGGGCCGGGATTTGTAACAGTGTGTCCTTCATGACACTCTAAGTCAGGATCATCCCCATCAATATCAAATAAAAAATTAAACCGTCTCAATATATATAGGAGTGCATTGATTTCATATTTTGCCCGCACTGAGGGGGAGGGGGGAGGCTTTCTACTACACTCGACTTGCAATTTGGAAATAAATTGACTGATTTAGAAAGAGGCAGCAAAGAGAAAGGGAGGGAGGAGAAGAAGGGAAAAAAAGCTTGATGTAAACCTGATCCGCTAGCACTGAGTAAGGTGACATTGCACAACAAATCACTTGCATGAATATAGAGAAAGAAAACGATTTCTATTTCTGAAAAGCAATTTTGTTTGGTGAAGGTACGTTGATTGCCATGTGTGTGAATCCATTCTTCAGCAGACATAGAGGAGCGCGGGACATTTCATAAGAGTCAGTGTTACATGTTGCTGTTAGCATTACAATATGAGGGACTGGGCTTTCATCTCGAGAATTACAAAAACTCATTTTCCAAGTACACATAGAAGGGCATGCTCATAGGACTCTCTCTGTTGTGCTTTGTCTACTGCTGCGAAGGAGCAGAAATTCCCTGACTTTGGCTCTATAACAGTCCATTGTATTTTAATTGAGCCTAATGAAGAATAATTAAGTAATTAAAGACTTGATAAGAGAGCGGCGCGGTAAACAGATAAAGACCCAGTGCTGGTGTTACCACCGTGCCGCACTGCGGTGTAAACTAGACACGCTTTCCCAACATACCTTCTGGATGGCATCAGTTAGGCTGAACCAGGAAAAACACCAAAGGCCCAGTCAAAAATGGACCCACAGGCTGTGGTATTTCAACAGCTTTTCCATGTGTGCGCAAGAAGCATGCGGTCGGATTCAAAATGTAATACTTCCCAGTTGGATTTTAGAAATGGGGAGTGCACGTTGATATTTTCATCACTCTGACATTAGCAGGTTTTATTTTTTGAGTAATTGCATGGCGAGAAGTGTACTTAGGGGTTTCTATGAGAACGATGAAAGTCCTATTTTAACAACACTGCAATTATGGGGGAAATATGGAAATGCATTTTGAGCCAGTTCACAGTTGAGTTGACTGGAATAATAGCTAAATAAAAATGAAATGTGGAAGAAGGGTGACAGCAGTAAAATTAAACACCCCTTTCTTTAAAGTACAAACTAGTTGGGAGAAAGAATCCTCCATTACTGAAATCCTTAATCCCACATTGTCTGAATTACTCCAGCCCAGCCATTTTACTTTGAAGAAGTTCACAGTGCCAAAAATCCGCTAATATCACTATCTACTTTATTCAACATCTGTACTGAAAGCATAATCTCTGTTGAAATCATATGCTGGTTGGCACTGATAATCTGTAATCCATTCATCCAAGAGAGGGTACACAAATGCATATTTGTTTCCAGGGATTAAAAGCTTATGGAGGGTGCATTGCATTGCCAATAATATACAGAGGTGCCAGCTATCACAGAATTATATTTTGGCTGCAGCATTGTACTATTTGTATCACAGGCATAGTGTGTCTGTGTCTGTGTCTGTCTGTGTGTGTGTGTGTGTGTGTGTGTGTGTGTGTGTGTGTGTGTGTGTGTGTGTGTGTGTGTGCGTGCGCCTGTGCCTGTGATAGGCTACTTGAAAAAAAGTTAATAGATTTGATCTCCACTTCTTCACTTTATGCAGGTCAGCTGATGATCGGATCTGAATGTTTTACAGTTATAGTCATAAGCATAAGGCACAAGGATTTTCTTTGTGTTCCCAAACCATACTTTTGAAGAGGTTAAATGCAGACTAGGCTCACCACAGAGATAACAGATTGCTTTTGGTTTTGGTAACCTTGAAATATTCAGCTAAAGTATAGGACATCTGTAACGGGGAACAATAATGTATTTTAGAGGATTTGAAATGCAAGAAAAATAAGGTGCGTACGTGGGTGTTGACACATTCATTAGTGAAAAGGGAAGAGTGTAACAGCTCCATTAGCTATTTTAGCAAAATTACTTAATAGGGTGAAAAAGTATCCTAAAGGCTTAACTGGACCTTTTGGGTACCTTTACTTTATGTTTTGCATCGTTGAGAATATGTACCCATTTAAATTTTGTGCAAAATTATGACTTCTGTTACCAAATATTGCATCAGCCTAAAATTTGAAAAATTGTCCAACTCAAATTAGTTGACCATGCACTAGGCAATCATGTCAATAGCTTTCGATGACAACATGAATACAATAAAATTTGCTTTAAATTTTTTTGCTTCTAAACATTGCCCTCTGAAGTACTCATCTTGTATTATTGCATATATATTATCCTGTTAATTTTTAAACAGTTGCGCCGATATAAATTAATAGGCCTACCAATTAATTCCAAAGTGCGGTAGAAACGCGCTACGAGCAGCTCTTTGTGAGACTCTCCTGTTAATGCACTGCCATCTGCAGGACACGTCCTACATTGCAATCTTCAACATAAAAATGTCAGTAAACGTCACTTCCGTTCAACTGTCAAAACAGTCTGAACGGATGATGCTAACATCTGGGATTGGATGCAGTCCGTACCTGTAAACGCTAGCAGGCCATATTTATCGTTATCTATACATTTATACCAAAATGTCGATGACGACGTGCCAGAAGGTTACTCTTTTATCTTGCTCTGTTCTCTGTATTTCCCTTTTTCTCCCAAAATTGCTTTTGCCATCCAGAGGAAAAAAGGATGCTGAGAAACCCGAGGGTAAGTAGGATTATAATATTATAACATCAACCATAAACCACTGCGTTTGTTTTCCATTAGCCTATGCATTTAAATGTCTGATTCCTGACTGCTTATGTCTATGTGGTTGCTTTGTGACTTTTTTGTCTAGTACAAATGCCAAGATTTTTGGGGTTTGGTTTAGGATTATTAATTTGTATGTTTTCAACATGATGTTGGTAGGAGTTTTTGGATTATGAACCCCAAAAAAATAATACGGCATGTAGTGAGTGACATACAACTGACATAACATTGAATAACGAATAAAGCTTCAAAATGAAGTAAAACAACAACAAAAAAAGTCTGTTTACATCACAGTTATTATTTGCTGGCTCAAATGACCACAGATGACCAGATGGCATATACTTCAGGCTCACTAGAGTGCTATCTATGAATAATATAATTCCTTTAACCTTATGCCTTTAATACTACTTGACTCCAACTCTGTATAAAAAAATGCACTGTTACAGATAATAACAATAATCCCTATGCTGCTATGAAATAGATGATACCATCTGTCTGTTTACATATGGTCATGGAAATGCATGTTTGGGCTTGGTTTCACATCACTTAAGGTCTTTGCTCATACTCTCCGTCCCACCTGACCGAATAACCCAATATTAATGTGCTTTAAGGTATTGAGATGCAGCCCCGTTTTACCTTTTGCCTCTTCTACTTTTCCGTCGTAGTGGGCCCAGGATACTACCCTCCCATGATGCATCGCCTCCCTAAGCCTGAGGGACAGGACCAGTGGAGTGTGGAGCCACAGTACCCTGTAGCCCACAGCCCGGACATGACTGCGGGGAGAAAAGGGAACAAGTCCGGCCTGATGGCTCAGGTCATCCCCATCTATGGCTTTAGCATCCTTCTGTACATTATCTACATCATCTTTAAGGTAGCCATGCTTTGTTTTCTTTGTGCTTTGACAAAGCTGTATAAAATACAGTACATTTTGAATGATGTAGGGTCTAGATTCTTTGTAGATAAATGTATTATGGTTACTCAGATCTTATGCAGATAGTTTAGTTAATGCCAATATATTGCGAATATAAAATAATATAGAAATGTATATTCAGAATGCAACATTCGGTAAAGTATCTACACCCTTGAAAAGGTAGGTACAGAAACTGCTAGACTTTGTTCGATTGAGCTGCATTTGTATATTAACAGATGACGACTAGAGGAAAGACAGCCAAACCAGCCTGCCATTTCCCTACACTCACCTCTGAAAACATGAAGAACAAGATAAGTAAGTTGCATATCAAAGGAGCCCAATGCCAAAAGTGATGATTTGGACATTTCTCTTACTAACCAGAGGATATTCACTATAGCTACTAGGTAAAACACTAACCAGAGGATATGCACTGTAGCTACTAGGTAAAACACTAACCAGAGGATATGCACTGTAGCTACTAGGTAAAACACTAACCAGAGGATATGCACTGTAGCTACTAGGTAAAACACTAACCAGAGGATATGCACTGTAGCTACTAGGTAAAACACTAACCAGAGGATATGCACTGTAGCTACTAGGTAAAACACTAACCAGAGGATATGCACTGTAGCTACTAGGTAAAACACTAACCAGAGGATATGCACTGTAGCTACTAGGTTAAACACTAACTAGACAATATGTACTGTAGCTACAAGGTAAAACACTAACTAGAGGATATGTACTGTAGCTACTAGGTAAAACACTAACTAGAGGATATGTACTGTAGCTACTAGGTAAAACAATGTCGGCTGAGGAACAAACTCTCCATTAAAGTCACCCCTCGCATGACAGTGGGGGTTTCTCTCCAATCAACCTCCTACTTGATTCATTGTTTTGATCTCGGCCTCTTTGTCAAAGAGGGGCCCCTTTGGAATGGACCAGAAGCTCCCATTCCATGATAAGGCTGATATGCATCCATTCCAACTGGCAGGCCGCTTTGTTCCTGTCTTTGTTAGACCTGGATTAGCAATCATAAGGAATGTCATCTCAGCCCAGCAGCGTCTAATAGCAATTAACGGCATGTCTTTTGGATCAGCAATAAGAGCTTTAGTCCTATTTATCAAACCAATGCCAAGGGAAGGGGGTGGCAGGGCTGACAATGTGACAGGGATAAAAATACAAATCTATATCTTCCATGTCCTTGGTGTCAAAGTCAACCACTACAACATTGGTGATCACCCCCCACCCCCACCCCACCCCACAGTGTAAAGCACTGTGGGTGTCTAGAAAAGCAGTATATCAACTGCAATCAATGAATTCATTACAAATAAATACCAAATACTGAGTTAAAAAAAACGGAGTGAAAATGTTGCACTTTTGGAACTATGTGCCTGTGCACTCTTCTAGTTGTGTAAGTGTGTGGGATCCTTTCCCTCCTCCAGCTGATTACGAGCTGGCCCGACTTCAGGAGAGGGTGCGCGAGACGGAGAGGATGATGGAGAGGATCGTCTCGGGAAAGGGCCATGCTCGTGACAGGTAAACGGCCCATATTTCCATTTGCACGCCACTTTTCATCGGCCTGACCAGAGATGAGACTGAGAAATGACTCCTTCCTGTTACATATCATCAGGTGGATGGCCACGTAGAAATGAAAGGGCTCGTTCTTTGACGAGCTCTCCCCGTTTTATTTGACACATATGTATTGGGGCGTTGCATAAGACTGATTATTAAACAGTAGTGTGGGAAAATAATGTTTCCATTCACTTTGCAAAGCAGTACAGTATCAAGTCTAAGATTAAAGTCAGATAGAAATTCTAGAAAACAAATACAATTCCACCTCATTTTATGCAGTATTTACAACAAATAGTCTCTAATTATAATGTTTTTCACTGACATGATAAATACTGTGCTTTTCAGGTAAAATAAGGTCTCAGGTAAAATGAATTGTGATGTTCTCCTAGTAACAACTCACAAAGGATTTATAAACTACAGGCTTACTTATTGCAATTTCTGTGAATGAAAAATTCCTTCAGATTCTCAACAGCACCAAGGAGATCCTAGTACCCTAGATGCAATGTGACTAATTTGACTCTCACATCTTTGGTGCCCTCTAGTGGCAAGCGTAGGAGGAGCAAAGGCAGCTCCTCCAAGCAGGAGGAGAAGCTCCTGAGGCAGCTGAGGGAGATGAACCTCGTGCTGCAGGAGAACCGCCACGAGGCCGTCACTGCCGAAATGGAGGCCGAACAGACGCCCTACGCTGCTGAATGGGAGGGTAGGACTGCACTGTATATTACACACAGCCCCACTGGCAACACATAGCACACTGTGTCCTGTGCTCCTGAATGGGAGGGTAGGACTGCACTGTATATTACACACAGCCCCATTGTCAACACTCATAGCACACTGTGTCCTGTGCTGCTGAATGGGAGGGTAGGACTGCACTGTGTGTTACACACAGCCCCATTGTCAACACGTAGCACACTGTATCTATCCGAGGCTGCTGAATGGGAGAGTAGGACAGCACAGTATATTACACGCAGCCCCACTGTCGACACTCATAGCACACTGTGTCCTGTGCTGCTGAATGGGAGGGTGGGACTGCACTGTAGCCCCTCTCAGCCCTGACCTCCCCTTGTGTCCCCACAGGCTACCCCGAGGAGACTTACCCTGAGGAGCAGTGTGAGAGCCGCATGTACAACACCATGGTCCTGGAGGTGCCCGCGCTCCAGCTGCCCACCCCGGAGGCCCTAGCCGAGCAGATGGAGGCCGAGGAGGAGGAGGAGGAGGTTGAGAGGAAACTGGAAGTCGTGCAGGAAGAAGACGAAGACTGGGAGGAAGAGGAGGAGGAGGAGGAGGAGGAAGAAGAAGAGGAGCGGGTGACGAGGCTGCTCTGCTTGCCGCCGTCCCCTCGCAAGGGGGTGCGGAGGGAGGAGAGGCTGGGTCTGGAGGTGAGCAGGGAGCTACAGTCTCAGAGGGCGGCCGGGAAGCGGATCAGCTTCAGCGAACACCCAGAGGTGTACCACTACCACACAGAGGGCTCCGAGGAGGACCCCGACGAGGGAGCGGACCAAGAGGGTGAGCTAACGGACGAGGAGGAGACTGAAGAGGAAGAAGAAGAAGAAGAGGAGGAGGAGGAGGAAATGGAGGGTCTGGAGGTGCTAGAGAAAGAGCGGGAGGAAGATGAGGAAGAGGAGGAGGAGGATGAGGAAGATGAGGAGGACATCGAGGACGATGATCCAGTGATGGAGACGGACATCGTGGATGAGGAGGATCCAGTGATGGAGGCGGAGAGTCTGGTGTTCAGCTCTGAGGTGTGTGGTAACCCAGAGGCCGAGGCCGAAGAAGGCCAGGACGAAGAGGAGGAGTACCTGCTGCAGTCGCTGCCCGAGGACAGCCTGGCCCGCGCAGGGGGGGCTACGGACAGTGGGACCAGTGGCTTGAGGATGAGGAACCGGAGAGAGACGTAGCAGAGAACCTCTTCAGTTGGACCTCATCCTTTACGTGTAATGGAACCGTGTGTCCCTGTGTGAGATGGAAAAGGCTTTGAAACAATGACATACATGAATGAATACAGTCCAAAGCTTGTTTAGCATCGACAATGCTTGTATAGACTCAAACTGTGGTCAAAAATCTATTTCACTAAAGACCATTGCTGCTATTTTCAGGGAAAACATGGTATCTGATTGTTGGTAACCAATCTTTTTGTAGAGGATGATCAAAATGTATTTTTTTTATACAGGGGTGTCATAGAAAATCACTCTCTAAATATCAATGGATTTGTTTTGTTGAGATCTTCACCACTAGTAAAAACCCAAATAATTGTTAACAAAGCTTTTTTCCATAAACATATTTATTTTATTATTTATTTTATGTGTCACGACTATCTGAATGAACCGTATTTTCTATAAATAGATTTCTAAGGGGTTCGGGTTATCTAACCTTCCAAATTAAGAGATAACTGCTAGAGAATTGTTAGAGGCAGATGTGTTGTGTTTTGGACAGAAGCATTATGCTATCTCTTTGCTTCTGAAAATGGTGTCATAAGGGTTGAAGTACAAACTTCAGCTACTACAGATTGCACTTGCAGAAAGTGTGTGAATACAGTACAAGTGTTCCCCTTTTTCCAACTGTAAAACATTGATTGCATATTTTTGGAGAATAAAATGTAGTTATGACTTGCATTGCGTGGCTTTAGATTTTGTTTTGACATCCCAACAGACAAATCAGTGTTACAGTGCTATTCTATTACAAAGAAAGAAACACTCACACAATGTAGACTCATTCGAGTTTTAATTCCTCCATCATAAGAGACCTGTGGTGTACAAACACTGTATATTGACCAATGTACACATTTTACAGTACATTAAAACAGCACTTAAAACACATATGGAATGAAAGGATCCTTTTGTTCCCAGAAACAAATGAAAGAAGTCGGAACCACAGTCTCTTTCAACAAGGATATCTGTAGTTTGCTGGAAATAGAATTCAGAACAGAACACAATTAGAAAGTACAAGAATAGCATATTTGATTAAAGGAGACTTTTTTTCCATCCACAGTCACGAGTGTAATCTGTGATTGTTCTTCGTAATCTGCCCTCATTTGGTAAACTCCTCCGGTTATACTTATTCATCGTCATATACAAAATAGTTTTATATATTTGTGAAAGGACGTTGACCTTAAGAAGAGAAAAGATATTTTCAATACAAATATGAGGAACCAACATTGCCTGCAGTGTCATATAAACTGTCTGCTGACTTAACACACCGTGCTCCTGGTCATGTCCTATGATAACATAGCCACATGGAGAGAGAGTTGGAATGACAGTTTGCACATTGCAGATTCTTCTTGACTTACTCTCAGCAGTGCATGGGAATGCACTGTGCTAGTCTAGCCTTCAGTCAGGGGAAAGTCTCCCATTAAATAGTATGATGTGGAAAAATACTGTAAATTGGAATGGATGCCACTTCAAGCCTCGTTTCCTGGTGTTGAAATTTTTTTCTAATATAATACATCGTGTTACCAAAATATGGCAATCCAGGTGAAAATTGAACGGACGTATAGCCCTATAATTGGGTTTATTTTGATGGCTCCTCCGATGGCTTTTCTAATTAAATGAATCCATCTCAGCAACATTTATTCAGAGAATAAAAAAACTAGGTTTAAAATGGATCTCTAGCACAGGTTAGAAAGGTAGGAAAAACACAGGCTCTTTTCAGATTAGAAGACCACAGTGTGATCATAGAGATAGTTTGAGATAGTGTCTGACATTTGAGTTAAAGCATACAGGGACATTTAGTCTTCAAAGGCACAATACAGTATGTACAACTATTTCACAGTCACCACAAACCCTAGGAAAAGTACTCCTTCCTCCGATACATTCTCTTGTTTAGACAGTGCCGTAAGATTCCCCCGATTCAGACCATCCATCCATCAAGTCTTTGACCTGGCCATTTATTATGTTCTTTGTTTGAAATGGCGACATTTCATTTCCCTTAATAGTGTGAGGTACATGTGTGTGCTTGCGGCTCCGAAACAAAGATTGAGTAGTTGCACATGACATAAATAATATGTAAACAATAAAATAAATAAAATACAAATACAATTTTCAAATAATAGCTGAGAATTAGTGCATGAAACAAAATATAAAGTTAGAATCGTATGAGCATTATGGATTTTCTTTTATAAACAGATTGATTGATGGATTTTTCCGAGTCCAATTCTCTTTGTTAAAGGAAGCGCAGGGAATCATTCGGTCATTTTTCTGAAGCAGAATGACAAAACAATATCCATCCAAAAACTCAACCCTCCAAATGTTAAAATAAATAGGCATTTAGTTATACTTGTTATTTAGCATTACATTCATTAATAAAAAATAAAATTCATGGTTCAAGAAATGTTGTTCAAAATGGATGAATAAAGCAACATTAATTGATGTTCAAACTTTCTAAATAAGCATTGATGTCTTTGTGCTTGTCCACTGATTGATCCCATCTTTATCCAGGAGAAACTTGACCAATTTAAAGGAGCATCCTATCAAGGAAACAGACACACGCGCACACACACAGTCTGTGCAACCAGACCATCTTTATCTCCCGGATGTTTCTTGGTTTGGGATCCCATCCAAGCTGCAGGGCGTTTGGGCTGAACTGCAGTCCAGTGTTTGTGGGGACAAATGGACCCCCCTCCCACCCACCTACCAACCCCACCCACACAAAGGCTGGGGTCAGTCCTCTCAGTCGCTATTCACACGCCAGCTTGCTGTCAAAGCTTGAGAGAGCAATGGCGAAGGCTTGCAGGGCACACATGGGGTAATTATAGTCCATGGTGAAGACGTCCTCGGCTACGCGTCCAAACTGCATCACTATGTAGTCCGCTGGAGGAGGAACAAAACCAGGAGAGAAAAGGCACAACTTGTTTACATAGACAGTATTTGACTGTGGTGCTGGAAAGGCCGGAGATAAACATTGTGACAGCACAAGGCAGGCCAAATTATTACACGGGGAGCCTGGATTGTCTTATCAATTAATCAGCATCTACTAACTAGCAGTACTATCCATAGTTACTGGTAGAACTAATCCCAGACCCAGTGACATTACGGTTCTCACTGTGGGGTCAGCCACTGCACCTAGAGTTGAAGTGCAATGATAGACCTAAGCTAATTACAGCGCACTCTCCTCACGCAAATATGAAACTATGAGTGAACGACGTGCGTAGCCGTGGAGAATGGAAAGCGGTGGAGCTCACGGTCGTTGTCGTGGATGATCTGGAAATTCTTGACGGAGGCCTGGGTGACGCGGCCGTGGAAGTTGAGCACGTAGGACTGGGTGTCGTCGTTCCACACGGGGGTCTTGTTGTGGAGCTCGATCACGCTCTCCGTGCTCTTGTTTTGCCACCGCGCCAGCAGAGACTCGTGGTCCTGGGGGGAGATGGCGACACAGAGGGCGGAATCAGATTAACGCGCCCGTTGACGTCTACCTCTCACAAGTGTTGGCGTTACAGCCAAGCGAGTATGACGGAAAATATGTTTTTTATCATCGTTCAAAAATGTAAAGGCTGTGTATGTTTATATAAATAAATTTGTTTGGTTTTCAACTAAAAACAAAGAAATCTGAGTTGGAGCAGGTTCTCACCCTGATGCATAGGTCTAGGATCTGTTTCCTTTCATAAAAAAGGTCTAAAATAATGTGGGGTCTGGTGAGGGTTCCTAGATGTGGTGCTACTCAGACAGGCTGGACAGAAAACACTCCGTCATCATTACTCACATTCCGTGGACGGATGGAAACCCTCTCATGGTCCATGTTCATTCCGGGGATGA
Source organism: Galaxias olidus (assembly GCA_026901105.3). Taxonomy (NCBI): domain Eukaryota; kingdom Metazoa; phylum Chordata; class Actinopteri; order Galaxiiformes; family Galaxiidae; genus Galaxias; species Galaxias olidus. Next base: position 69,927 of record JAPMUY010002014.1, on the reverse strand, counting down.
TGACGCTCATTTTGCGAGGCCCCTTGAACCCTAAGACGTTGGTTTCCTGGATAAAAAAAGAAGCAAAGTACGTTAACCGGGCTTGTTTGTGTCAACAAAGACAGAAATAGCAGCATCTGTAAAAAGCAGCGAGTGTCGTGTCACTGATGCTGTAACCTGCTGTTCTTATCTCGACCACTAGGGGTTCCCCATGCGCTGCGACTTACATGACCTGCCCCGGCTGACATATTGTGCATGATAATAGGGTTTATATCACATCCTCTTCCCAGACATGACTCCGTGTGCATGGAAAAAGCGTGACTGGCATGTGTGCTGCCAGTCTCTTGCACGGGGAGCATAAGGCTGACAAGATAGGCTGGTCTACTGCTCAGCAGCTATCACACAACTGCTTCACGAGTATCAACAGTTTCAACTAAAGGTGATAGACGAAATATCACTGTTCAAATCTACTTATTAAAGTGATAAAAACAAGCCTAAACTGAGACATGATTTTCAGAGGAAGGTGGAGGAGGCCCTCACGTAGCAGATGGCTGCCAGCTCCTGCCGCAGGTTGCTGGCCTCCAGGCCAGAGGTGTTCTTAACAGGGTTCAGTCCACTGTCGTACACCGTGAATTTGGTCCCCATGAGGTTAGACCTGCAAAGAACACAGAGAGGGGGCTTAGGTGGACCTGCGTGTGTGTGTGTGTGTGTGTGTGTGTGTGTGTGTGTGTGTGTGTGCACTGGTGTATGATACAAATACAGGTACCTTCATACGATAATGAAGGTACCTGTAGCCCTAATCAACCACCCACCGGCCGTCACACTTCAATCAGACCCACCGTAGGGTGAAATGGCTCTGGGCTAATCACAGTACAACAAACAATGAAGCCATCCCTGCACAAATCATCAGCGGGTGGCCTAACCAAGAACTGGCTGCATTCGCAATCGAGTTGACAATTTGTCTGTTCATTATTGCACTAAATACATTTCACAACGCAGCCAAAGCCAGCTTAATTTCAGAAATCTGATTGTTTGCTGTTTAAAGTGCCAATTTACACCTTTCATAAAAATATAACAGGGTGATTACCTCCCCTTTCAAACAATAGTTTTGTACTGGATAACATTTTCCAACATCCCTCAAAGCCAAAAGCTCATTAAATGAGACATATTGAAACGTCAGTGTGGACCGTCCATGTGGAACCCATTCCGTGCGACCCCAGATATATGATCGGTGCGAGGGGTGAAATTGTTGTGGTTGGCCTCCACGCAGCCCTCCATCGCTCAGATGACAAATGAAGACTAGGCGTTTGACGCGAGTCCTCAGGGCAGCAGCAGTGGAGCCTCTCTGGCAGAGCCCTGATGCTATCTATGTTAGGGCCACATCTGCTTCTCTTAGCCCACAGCCATAACAATAGGGGAGGGACAAGAGAGCTCGCAACAAGACAGGAAGGGACACACACACACACACACACACACACACACACCCTCAGACCAGGTATCCGATTCAGGCCCACCCCCAGCCGACCGAAAGCTTTCCCCTACAGCCCCACGTCCTTTAACTCTGCCCCAGATGTCATCCGTCCTCTGCTTTAATCAAACCTAGCTGCCAGCGCACCCAGGTGCTCCTCCCTGCTCTCCGGCAATGAGAACAGACGAGCGCTCAAACGAAAGTAATGAATACAATGACTTCTCCCTCCTGCAGGAGGCCAACCAGGTGTGGGGCTGCCTAGCCCACCATTCAATTCATCTTCATATCCAGGTGACAGGAAATAAGGCCAGTGCCATTTTTTGGGGGAATTTTCAAAGTCAAGTTTCTAAGACATTGAATGACAAGAATGGTAATACTAGCCAAAATAGAATGACTATACTGAAGGGATTAACATAGTTTCAAAGCTTTGGGTTGAGACGGAAACTCCAAGAACTCCGTGCGTCCCTCATTGCCAAGGTCCATAGATTTTCAGTAATTAGGCCATGGTAAGTGTTCTCCCTGGCAGCTTAGGGTCAATTAATCAGTCACACTAAAACATATCTTTCTAAAATCCTGCCCTGTAGAAATGATATATAAAATAGATAGAACTACATACGTTGACACAAATGTACCATGTAAAACCAACGCCGTAGCACCTAAAAGGAGAATGTCCTTCCTGAAAGGGAACGATGTGTGGAACGGAGGCTCGGGAACACAGTCGTACCTCAGCTTGCCGATGAAGCTGTCTCCTCCGCGCGACAGATCCGTAGGGTCGATGGAGATGAGGTAGTTGGATGTTTTGCTCTTCTTCCTTTTCCTCCCAGCCAGAAGAAACACCTAGGGCAAGCCCAGCCAAAAGCCCAATTAGTACACAAACAACAGCAGCGCCATCGTCTTGCCTAGGCCCCCCATGGCAGGCAGAAAAGCTTCGTTTGGCAGCTCTACCGAGGACATCTCTTTCCGAATCTATTCATCTTTGAATGGCACGGAAATACTATTTGAGAAACACACGTCACTCTGTTACTCTCAGTTCATTCAGAGTTTGGAGGAAAATATCAGATTAGTCACGCACCGTTTGGAAGACGTTCTGCAGTATTTACATTGTTTGCAACCGTTCTGATGACGTTCTGATGAGACAGTAGCGAAGATCCACAGCATGCAATGGAAGCTGCATCTGCTCTCAGACAGGTCATAGAAAGACACTTCCTGCCAGGCTTGCACTCACTAGCCTGTCTATCACAAGGGGTCCACGGGGGCGCTAATATGTACAGTACAGTATTTTTGTGCTGGCGTGCTTTGTTCCCGGTAACCGCAGCACGGCACCGTGGACGCCCCACTGGGCCGCCCCAGTCCAGCACACTTCTGTCTGGAACGACAGGGTATAAAAAAACACGGCCGAGAAGACCCTCACCTTCTTGCCGTCCTCTCTCTCCAGGTGGAGGTAGTAGGTGGGGTACATGCCTCGGTCCATGCCCTTCTTGTCCCTGGTGATCCTGCACTTCACCGTGACGCCCTGGGGGGCGGGCCGCAGCGAGAACTCCTCCAGGTCGTCCACGTCGATGGCGGGCTCGTTGACCGGCGGGGTGGGCGCCGAGGCGGCCTCCTGAGGAGGGAGTCAGCCCCACGTTATGGTTGTTTTAGCGTAGGCCAGCTATTTCCTGGCGCCATGTCAGCGGTATGTTTCTGGTTCATTAGCGACGGGCTAATGAGACTGGAGATACGAAATTCCCTGCAGACTAAAAATAGGACTGTACGCGCTGTGCTTAAAAGCAAACAGGGAGTGTACCGCCAGCCCCCACACGCACACACGCTGGGTACATACACTAAATGGTGAGCCCATGTCATTTTCTCAAAGGACATGTGCGAGTAGGTGTAACTGCTGCCATCGGAAGTGATTATAATGGTTGAGCCAAAATAGAATGGCCAGTCACACAGCCCTTCCTCACCGCAGCACTGAGCAACGATGTACCTGCAACTGCAGACCTCTGGCACAACGACCAGATCCGCCGTGTACAGGTGGGTGTAAACACCCTGCCCCCATACGGACAGCGCCGTTAACCTGGTCACGTGATCACCTGTTTCTCTGCAGGCTGGCCACAGGGGGCCTGTGATGTAGCGCCACAGGTGTCTCCGCTCCATTCACCAGCACCACTCAGCACTAGGGGAAACATGCAGGGGGGACTACAAAAGCCCAGCTCCAGCTCTGACTCACTGTCCCTGGTAGACAGGGCCAGCCATACCACTAGCAAACCGCCCAGAAATATAGCTGCTCCGAAACCCGGCCTGAAATATTCATTTGGACATCATAATCAGCGGCTGGCTGACTCGGGGAAACATGACAGATGGCAGGTCTGAAATACTAGGGGCCATAACGGGAGACCTGGGTGCATAGCCATTAGGTCTGCAGCCATTTGCTATTTGGAGAGGGTATTTTAAGCAGGGACGCTGGGCTGAGAGGCGGGTCAAAGGGCCGGAGCGCATTCATTTGCATCACTCCCGAGCAACGTGCCAAAATAAAAGAGAGAGTGGAGATCAGTCAGTTGGCGAGGGCATATCTGGTAGGCGTGATATTATGGTTTCTTTTGATTCACTTAGATGTACTATACTGTATAATCACAACAAAGGCCCCACAAACCACACACAAACGCATTCCGCTGTATGGTCTGTGATTAAAGTAATGGACTAAAACGCATGTACCAGACATGAACAGAAAAAGCTGTCCTATAAAGACGAGGACTAATGGGAACAACAGAAACAGCTCTATCAGTCCATGAATTAACGTCTGGTATTGAAGCTCTCAACAAGGTAGGATGAAGGTCATGCACATTATTTCCCTACCAGGTGTCCAAACCAAGAGGTCACCCCGGATGAACGATCAATGAGTCCCGCTGCGTGCGTCAGACCTACCTTGCAGGATTTCTTGCTTGTGGCGGATCCGGGGCGCGTGTTACTGTTGAGCTGAGAGGAACTGGAGCTGACCTCGTCCTCGTCATCTTCCTCTTCGTCAAAGTTCATACTACTAGAAATGCCTTGGCAAGCACAAAGAGGGGAGAGCTGTAGTGACACCGTCATTTCCCCTTGGCTTTGCTGGTGATATCAAATAGCACAACATCCACACTACATTACATGCACTCCGTGCAGACTAAATAGCATGCACAGATATATAATACAAAACAATCTTCAGATCACTGATAAGTAAATGTAGATGTAACAAACAGGGTATGTACTGCAAAGGGGAATGGGAGTAGGAGTTCACACTCAGCAAAAGCATCAGAAAGTTAGCTGAAACATCTCATTCATTAGATAATAGATACCAACCTCAACTTGGGCTACATGGCAAGCAGACTTTACTAAATTTTAATCACCCAGGACATTTGAGGACATTTGGAACCAACATCAAACAGATGAGGTACACACTAGGTACCATACCTCAGAGCAAATTGAACCGATTCTAACCACACCAATTACTTCTGTCTTTTTGAATCATTTTTTAAAACACCAATGTCACCCAAAATGGAGGAGTAATTTACTGCACCATTTACAAAATGTAACCTGGTTATTTTATCATTTCGTAACTTAATGGGACATTACCAACTCTAAATAATATGTCACAGCGGATTATGCTTGTTCTTTTCAACATATCTCCAAGCCAATAGAAAGTTTGAAAACTCTGAATACACTTTCCAGACAACCGCAGTATTACTAGTGGGATAAATGTGGCCATGACAGGATAAACATCCCTGCTATACAGATAATTGAAAGACAGACCAACTGTGCTGGACTGGAAGCACAGTAATGTTGTTAGTGAACCTAAAAACAAGAGTCTACTAAGAGTTGTGTTTCTCTGTTTGACATAGGCCTACAGATATTCTGATAAAAGTTTCTCATTCTCTGATAAGATGGCGTTCTTAGGATATTGTGGAACATTTTGCAACAAACTAACAATTTTAGTTGGATCACAACACACGGAACATTTTCAGCCTCAATAGTTTCAGACTTAATTGTTAAAATACTAATAAGGGTCTTTAGATTATTATAATTATTTAGTTGTGCTCCCTTCATAACAGTTATATCACGTTTTATATTGAAACTATTGAGCTCATTGTCTTTATAGCGACTGAACATGAGACTCTGCGTGTGCTGTAAGGATGAGACTGCTTTTCAGAGAGCTCTCTGTATGTGAATTAGCTGTGATAGCATTACGAGTGTTGATTGTATGTGTTAGCGCTAATGACTTGAGATGGGCGCTACAGTACAGCCTCATTGTTTCCTGCCTCTTCACAAGGCCCTTGTCCTCTATCCAATCCCAGCTGCTCTATCCACACTCGCGCCACTCTTTTCCTCCGTGTTTTAGACCAATCAGAACCGAACACAAGACAGGTCCACAGGCTAACGTGGTGTTACATGCAACCAGGTTTCCCACTCGGGCTCAACTGGTGCCTTTTGGGGAAACAGGGTGGCTGTCACTATCCCCAAACCTGAAACCATGTCCCTGCAAACCAATCCTCTCTGTAGGGAACACAATCCCTTTCATTTGCTGTTTGTTATTTGGAAGAGCAGCTTGCCTTGCGGTGGAAACGGGTCGATGGAGACGGATACCTTTCTTGAGCATGGTGACCCGGAGGTCCTGTTTACTCTGGGACGGAGTGCAGCTCACAACAGGCTCCCCGCCGTTCTCCTCCGCTGGAGCCGAGTGACCCACCGTCAGGATTTGGATCTGACCATCGTCCTGGGCTGACCCATCCATCCCTGCCAGGCCAGCACAAGCACCCCCGTCAGACCACCACAGTGGCACCAGCCGTCCACAAAACAACAACAAACAGGATGTGGAAAAGGACAAACCAAACTAGCAAAAAGGGAGATGGGTAGAACTGAGGAGAGCTGGAAATACGCGAATAGAACGACCCTCGTGCCGAAGGCAAATCTAGAGAACATTATGAACGGGATGGACTGACAATGACATCCACAATGCTCCACGCTGGCGTGCATAAAATCAATAAGCAAAAGATAATGAATGTGACACCCTCGGCAGGGTGATAAAGTGTACACAAGCTGACATGGTGGTGTAAGTCCAGGCCTCTGGTGGCAGAAATCAACTGTAGACGGTAAAACAGCCGAACGTATGGAAATGATGTGTAAGGCTTGGCACGCTGTCTTCCTTGTCGTGAGATCATTGTTAGGTCCTCTGCTGTGTCTTTGTCATTAGCCATTGTCGATTAGCCTGTGTAACAAGGCAGAACATGATGTCTCTGTTGCCACTGTCAACCACTGGCAATCCACACTCGAGCAAGGCATTACTATAGCTCCGGGCGCAAAAACAGGAGTGGTCATTAGGGCTTGAAAGCAAAAAGAGCTACTGCCCCCCCCCACCCCCCCTCCTCCCCTTCTCCTCCCTTTCTCTCACTATACCCGCCAGAGAGAACCAATGAGTCAACCACAATGAAATGAGGGACAGTCAAATGAACACTGGGAAAGGACATTTTATTACTCTAAGGCTGAAATAATGATCTGCCCTTTATGGCGAGGCATTATGAATGCATAAAGATATAACTACTCCAATAAACCTGTGTGTGTGTGTAATGGGACAATAACACTGTGAGATACATATTTACCTACTATTCACATATTTATGTGTATGTATGTATGTATGTATGTATGTATGTATGTATGTATGTATGTATGTATGTATGTATGTATGTATGTATGTATCTAGGAATGTATGTATGTACGTACGTATTTATGTATTAATGCCCAGCTTTAACAGTGAGCACATTGCATCAATGGGTCAAAAATGAATTATTTAAACAAAGGTGCCTAGATGGTTAAACAAAATAAGTCTCTTTACACAGAACTGTTGAAATGGAAGGAATGACAACTCCTGTTAATGGTTTGGAATGACTATACTGTATGCTGCAATGCATTCGGATGCAACGTTAAAGCTGCCTGGGAGTAAGTAGCACACGGACCATCCAGCACACGATCCCTTAGTTGGAGTGGGAGCTCAAGCCAACACAGATTCCAAGAACTGGTTGAGCTGCACTGAGACGTTGATGGCAGCGAAAACAAGAAGCCAGAGGAGATTTGAGAGCAGGGAAAGCCTTACGGAGGGGGGTGGCGAGGGGCTTTGACCTCCGTCTCCCGCCATGACGCCTCCGTGTTGACTCGGTGCCCTGGACCCCCAACCCATTTCTTCAGCTTCCTTCTTGTCAGCTACCCTCTGACAGGCTTGGCCCTGAGATGAGAGGGGTTGGCTTAGAGGCTGGACGGGGAGCGTGGCGGGTTGACCGTGGAGGCTGTGAGCGGGCTCATTAGCTGAATCATGGCCCTCAGAGCCACTGAAGGAGAGGCATGGAAAATAAATAGTGCAAAAAAAGAACTGGAAACTTTGAAGATGAAGAGGCTTATGCCTTCAGCTTTCAAACACTCTGTGTGAAAGTGAAGCACCACCCTCTGAGGAGGAAGAAGGTTTGATTAAAGGGCTAGGAGCCATGAAGATGGGAAAAGGAACGAAAATATGAGGAAAGAACTGGTTATGGAAAACCAATCACATGTTAAGGGACATTGATCAAAACAAACTCTGCTTTACTCTCATTCAACATTTACGACCATGTTGAGTTTCCGTCTGCCTCTAAAAAAACTAGGCGCCCCAAACTGTCCCCAATTCATGTTGGTCCATCTGAAAACTGAAATGTCTTTCCTGAGACTCCTTTTGGTTGGGATCATTTCGGCTGGCTGTCACTGTGACTGACTAGTTGACAGTGTCTGTCTATCTTTGATGTTTCTACGCCTCCGTGTCTCTCTAGAGGCCACGGGGGGAGGGGGGGGGCTGACCTTTGTGCTTGCCCTTCCTCTCCTTCTTGGTGCTGCCTGTCTGCGGCGTGGAGCTGGCCGATGCCCTGCCCTTCTTAGCCGAGCGCGGGGGCTGAACGTCCGCCGCCACCTTGGCCTCCTCCTGCTCTGCTTCTTGCACTACGCACAGGGAACAGACGGCACGGGCAACACAGGAGTTAGCAGGGTGAGGGGTGGAGAGAGACAAGGAGAGACAGGAGACAAAGAGAAGCTAAAGGGAGAGGGTAAAGTTAGGAGGAAGCAACCAGGGGTTATTGTCAGCAGGAAGGCAAGAGGTTAGCATTGGAAGCTAAAAGTGGTCGTTTTCTGAGCAGGAAGAAAAGGGTCTAGTTTTCGTTGTAAAATGGTGCAGTGTTGATGCTACTTTGCAGTCAATACCTGAATACATACTACCATCAGCTAGGCATAAGCAGAAAACTCAAACCTCAAATCACACAAGCAGAATATATGTATTCATACCCTTTTGTGTAATGGAATGTTTGGCTGAATCTAGAATATTCCATTTAAAACTCAGGCCTGTCCCTGCTGAGCTGAGCCACTTGAGAGCCTGGTAGCATGAGAGTCCATTTTAGATGCAATTATCCTCCACAGCTTCGAGGGGAATATTAGATCAAATGGCTGCGAGGAAAAACAACCACACAGCAGAGACAAGGTGGGTGCCAATGGTTGTATGTATCCATCTCTATAGAGGATATTAGAATGTATCAGTTAATGCAGGAGCTAGGCCTGTCTGAAGTGCAGAGTTCTGCCTACCTGCCTGCCTGCCTGCCTGCCTGTCTGTCGGTGTCTCCCCATCTGTCTGTCTGTCTGTCTGTCTGTCTGTCTGTCTTATATAATTCAATATACTTTACAAGCTGCCATGAATCTCTCACCTCTGAGATGTGTTCCTGAAAATAACAAGAAATGTGAGACCTCTGAGCTACGGTTAAAAAAAGAAAAAAGTGTTGCAAATCCAGTGCTCTGCTCCCACTCTAGCTGAGACTGGACAGCCAGCCGTGTGGCCTGACGCACCATGATTCACCGCTCTCACATCCAGCATGAGGCAATTACAATGTCCATGTTCCTTTCAGTGAGAGCAGATTTAAAAATATTACAAGGGGGAACTGAGAGCAACCATGGAAGCTAGGACAGTCACCTGGAAGGTGCTGAGAGAGGGGGGGGGGGAGATGAGAGATTGGGTTATTCTGTTCACCTTGCAGGCAAAACGGGAGACCAATTATCACCAAAGGCAAACAGTACAATTGACTGGTTTTTAACAGGTACTGTTAAAATAATTATTTTTTTAAATAAAACAGGTGCTGTTAAGATAAAAAAATAAATAAAAATAAAACAGATACTGCAGAAAATAAATCTTGCTGTCAGTCCTAGTAATCAAAGAGGTGTAATGTCCTGAAGTCCTTTAGTACTGTCCAGATGCGAAACACAAGGCAATGCAGATGAAGTGTTTCTGCTTGTGTCACTAACGCCTGGTGAAAGCCGTGCCTGCTTGTCAGACCAAAGGCGTTGAGCCAATGCTTCTCTCAGCGTGGTCTCTTCATATCCCGAGGAGGGTGCTTTGCTGCTCAGGGACATCTGTCTCTGACACTGCCTTTAGAACCAGGAGGCCCTGACAGTGAGGGAACACTGGGGAGAATATCTCCTACGGGGCAGGAAGGCTGGTCCTAACTGCTGTACCACCACCAGGTCTGCACAGAGTTTATGATCTATGAATCCGAGAACATATTATAATATGTGTATTTCTATCCCAACTTGAGTTCAATCAACACATGGGAGGGGAGTTATATGTGGACTGTTCAATCAACACATTGTAGGGGAGTTGTGTGTGTGAGAGTATTCAAAGCTGTCTCTGGCTTTCAGCGCTGACACAGACATTTCTCAACCCAGACTCCATTTTGAAATATAGACTAGTCTTACAAATAACGTTTTGAAACCCAACATCAGGGATTCCCTCTTTGCCTGTCTTAGGCCAGAGAGTGTTCAAATGGCCAGCCGCCCAGAGATGGTCACTCAGAGCCATGGATTAGCCGGCTGCTAAAGCCTGTTTTCTGAGATAAGCCACTGAAACAGCCTAGCCGTAATGCTATCTCTATTGGGTTAGGGTTAGGGTTAGGGTTAGCTAAAGCCTGTTTTCTGAGATAAGCCACTGAAACAGCCTAGCCGTAATGCTATCTCTATTGGGTTAGGGTTAGGGTTAGGGTTAGCTAAAGCCTGTTTTCTGAGATAAGCCACTGAAACAGCCTAGCCGTAATGCTATCTCTATTGGGTTAGGGTTAGGGTTAGGGTTAGCTAAAGCCTGTTTTCTGAGATAAGCCACTGAAACAGCCTAGCTGTAATGCTATCTCTATTGGCCTGCCACTGTATCTGAGAGAGCCTTCACCACTGGAACGGAATGGAGTGTATTCTAGCACTTTCAAAGACAGTGGATTGAAGTCTGTCCTAGTGGTTTTAACAAATCTGATCACGACAGTGTTTTAAGTCCGTGAGTGTCCAGGTAGAAATCGTCAAGACGGCAGAAGAAACGGGTTTGTTTGAAACAGCTTGAGAACACTGCCCAAAAGTCAATACCTCGCTTTGCCCTAGCATGCCTTGGGTCATCAGTGGGACAGCGAGATCAAACAGATCAAACTTGGCACTGTGCATGGGACCGAGAAGTTTGCGACGTATTTCCATTTTGATCAACCGCGTCTGAGCGCCGGTGTGCTGGAGCGGCCTGGATCGATAGAGCATTGTTGACTTTGAAGGGTGAACGGCCTTCGGACTAACTGCATTCCCTTGTGCCGGACCCCTCTGCAGCAGAGCCACAGAGGCAGCATATTACCAGAGTGGGTACATGTGACCTTAGGCTTCCAATATGCATTATGAACATATGTTAATAATGGGATGACGCTTGAAAATCATTTTTGTTTTGATTTAGTCAACCAATGGGCTTCAAGCTGATCAGAAGCTTAAAATGTTGGTCACGTCAGAACAAACCCTTTTAAAAGACTAGGGTAGAATAATATATATTTATTTGATATATATTTGATGACACTTGATAACGCATACTCGTTTTGAAAGTTGCATATGTTTCATTTCATAAATCTGTATCTTTAAAGAACTATGTCTGTTACGTTTCTATTAAGAAATCACGTAAAGAAATCACAGGACTAATACATAAAAAGGAGACTCAGCTGATAAAGGTTAGCCCACATTCAGCATTATGCTGTATGCATGTCTCCGGCGCTGCTGTAAGGCTGTGCTGGTCTTACCGTGGTAGATGGTGCTGCTGTAAGGCTGTGCTGGTCTTACCGTGGTAGATGGTGCTGTAAGGCTGTGCTGGTCTTACCATGGTAGATGGTGCTGTGGGGGGGGGGGGTAGATGATCCTGTAAGGCAGTGCTGGTCTTACCATGGTAGATGATGCTGTGGGGGGGGGGGTAGATGATGCTGTAAGGCAGTGCTGGTCTTACAGTGGTAGAAGGTGCTGTGAGGGGGGGGGGGGGGTGCTGGTCTTACCGTGGTAGATGATGCTGTGGGGGGGGGGGGGGGGGGGGTGTGCTGGTCTTACCGTGGTAGATGATGCTGTAAGGGGGGGGGGGGGTGGTAGGGGGGGGGCTGCTGGTCTTACCATGGTAGATGGTGCTGTGGGGGGGGTGTGTGCTGGTCTTACCGTGGTAGATGGTGCTGTAGGGGGGTGTGCTGGTCTTACCGTGGTAGATGGTGCTGTAGGGGGGGGGGGTTGCTGGTCTTACCGTGGTAGATGGTGCTGTAGGGGGGTGTGCTGGTCTTACCGTGGTAGATGGTGCTGTAGGGGGGTGTGCTGGTCTTACCGTGGTAGATGGTGGTGTAGGTGGGGGGGGTTGCTGGTCTTACCGTGGTAGATGGTGCTGTAAGGCTGTGCTGGTCTTACCGTGGTAGATGGTGCTGTAGGGGGGTGTGCCGGTCTTACCATGGTAGATGGTGCTGCTGTTGCTGCTGAGGTAGGACTCCACCAGCGGGGCCTGCTCCTCGCTCTGCTTGGTGCGGCGGGCCCGCGACCTGCCGTCAACGTTGGACTGCACCATCAGGGGCTCCTGTCTCTTCTTCTTCTGCTTCTGCTCCAGGAGAGCTCGCTGCGGCGCGTGTGCACACACACACACACACACACACACACACACACACACACAGTGGGACAGGGAAACGATTTCTGTTTCAGTCCGAGAACAGAGAAATATTAAATATATATTTCTTGACCAAACCGTGCCTTTTTCCGAGTGCCAACACAAAGCATTGATTGCACAGGCCATGCACTTGCTTTCAAGCCCCGGCAATCATGATCTAGTGACATGTACAGTATGTCTATGTTTGCAGAAAGCTAAATAAAAAGCTTAATCAGTGGGTAAGTGCTTAGCGAACGGGCACAGATTTGACCTTCAGTCTCAATGGAGTGGCTGTTATAATGGTAATAACAGGTCCGTTTGAGTGATTGTGTGGATAATTGTTTGAATCAGCATTACAGGCCGTGACTACTACACCATGACTTTAAAAGACCAAGCAGATCACTTGGCATGGACATAAGCCACAGATCATGAACTAATGCAATAGATTGCTCGTCCTGTTGTTCACGTTGTGCATGTTTTGCGCAATGTTGTTGTGGATGGAAGCAACACCAGCAGACTTCCCTCCTGTCTGAAAGCTGTGGTGTGACCGAAAGGCCAAGTGTTCCAATTTTCACTTGTCTCAGCCGCTTACACCTCCTCCTCCTTCGCAGCCCAACGGAGGTGCTAGAATCTGCGTTACGTTGCCCAGAGCCAGCATCCCACTTCACATGAAAAAGAATTAGTTTGGGTCCCCCTGTGAGCCCATCTCATTTTGGCGATAAGCCCTGTTCTTCCAAAAGCTGCTATCTTGATTTCCTGCTAACCTCCATGTTTGCAATGGCACATCCTTTAGTACCTTCCCTTTTACAGCTTTGGGTAGTCTTTGGTCTTGATGGTCTTCAGTGCTTTGAGGTGTTAGGAAAAGGGCCATACAAATCCAAACCACTTCAATAGTCAGGATGCCCTGGAGGAAACCAGAAAATCCTCTCTGCCTTAAATATCAACTGCCGTTTGCACACGTTAAGTAGTATTTTTTTCAGGACATGCCTTGGCCTCCCCTATATTCCACTTCCAACCCTGAAGCCATAACACAGACACAGCGGGCAGCACGGTGGCTCAGAGGTTAGCTCTATTGCCTCACAGCCAGAAGGTCTTGGGGTCAAACCCCACCTGACCCAAGGGCATTTCTGTGTGGAGTTTGCGTGTTCTCCCTGTATTTGTGTGGGTTTCCTCCGGGTACTCCGGTTTCCTCCCACCATCAAAAAACATGCTCCATACTCCTACCAGTGCCCTGACCGGTCACTGCCAATTCAACTGGAGTCAGTCTGTGTGTCCTGTTTGTGTGAGCAAGTCTGTCGCAATATGTGTGAGCAAGTGTGGCGCAAACTGGTTGCCGTGGTATCACTCAGACTGAGTGTTTGATAGCTGTCGGTCCATTTGTTGTTTGTTCTATGTAATTAATTGGCAACCAATTTGTGTAAAGCTCTTTGAGTCTTGAGAAAAGCGCAAAAAACTAAATAAAATGAATTATTATAATTGTTATTACTATTCCATGCCAGAATATACCACTGCTACTAAAATGATTCTAAACAGGGTGGTGTCCCCACTCATGGAATATTGAGTGAATACACTGGAGCACTTTGGCCGTTGTGTGAGGAAGGACACAGCAGAGTGCATTAGCTGGCTGCAAACTCGTGCCTCGGCTCAAGCACCTGTGAGCACGATACACTCTCTCTATGAGGACAGCCCAGCTGGGAGGGGAGGGGGGGGGGGGGGAGCTGCTTTACGGAGTAAATGAGGGGGAGACTGTGAAGCAGAGCATGGCTGAGGGCCAATGGCCTGTAGGTCAGGGCCCATAAGGTTTCGGCTCAAGCTAGTCCACCTGCAAAGTCAGCCTGGATTCCCATTTTGAGAAAGTGGAGCTGCTCGGCTTCACTTCGAGCGTCTAATGAAATGCAGAGGAACGTTTCTAGAAGTGTTGACTGCACAGCAAGCCGTCGGGCTATTCCTGTGCCTCTTGCTGTTAATAGCTACAGGGCTGTAGGAGAAGTACGGCAAAATACAATACACAGTGTTTCATTGAAACGCTCTCCACGGTTCTTTCTTCACTCAGCAGAATGACAACATGTCCTCCAATGAAACAAAATGTCTGCAGCACATTTGTCCTGTCAGAGTCATTACAAAAGGCCATTATCAGGATAAATGGTGTAAATATGTTTACGTAACACTTGTCCTTGAAACTTTAATCTAAACTTGACCCTTAAATTATGCATAACACAACATTAAATATGAGCAATACACACACACACACACACACACACACACACACACACACACACACACACACACACACACACACACACGGAGTCTTCAAGCTGTGTGTTGTGTTGGTTGCAGCATGATGCCTTGTTGCTTGGGTTACTGTCTCCCTAGCGTAGTATGCATACAGAAAACACACTTTGATGTTCCAAGGATTCCTTGTTCAGCAGAGGCCCAGCAGAAACAAACCACGGCTTTGAAAATGTACTCTCCTATTCATCATAGTTCCATTTTCTTTTGAAGACGAGAAATAACTTGAATTGTGTTTCTGCACCTCCATAAAGCTACATGCACTCAGACTGCCAAAAAGGACCTGTAAGAAATGTCTTTGGGAATTTCCTTCCCCCTGTTTACCTATTGCACTTCTTCTGTCCTTTGGTCCTGTTCTTTCTTCTTTCTTCCACCCCCCCCCCCCCCCCCCACCCTCCTCCTCCCCTTTCGCTGGTATCAAAGTAACTCCATGTCCTTCTGAATGCTAAGAGAGCCCTGCCGGTTGTTAGAGGGTTCTCAGAGTGAGGTCCTTCAGTAGTGTGTAATAAACATGCTAATATGAACGTCTACTTCACAGAAAGAGGAGTAGGTGGGAGCGCTTTTTCATTCTAGCTTTTCATCATATAGTCTGGTCAAGGCCATGCCCTGTTATCTAACCTCCATTTTCACCAGCGGTCACTCAAACAAATCCGTGATTTGAAGATAATGGAGTTTTTCAAACACGCTCCACGTTTTTCTTATCAAAACCTAAAAAATATTTTGTCGAAAATGTGTATATATTGAATGTAATTAGCTTTCAAAACACTTGTCTTTGAGGCTTCTGTATTTCAAGTCTTAATCCACAACCATCCCTTTAATCTTCTGCAATTCTCCCCAAACCGCTTGGTAACTAATCCTACTCCCACTTTCGACTTTTGTATTTCTGGAATTGTAACAGGCAGGGGAGTGCCACATGATCAAATTGCACCCAACCAGAAGATGTCAGAGCCAATGAATGGATTGTTATTGAAGCATTTAATAAACAATGTGTTTGATTGTGTGTGTGTGTGTTTGATTTGATTGAGTGAGCAGTGGAATTAGTTTAAATGGATTCAGATGGTTAATAGGGTATTAAATGTTGTTACGCTTTAACAAGCGGTCATAAAAAGGGATTTTACTCCTTGTGTCTTGCAACTCAATGACCTAGGCCGTCAGAGAACCCCCCCCCCCCCCCTCGATCATGCACTCTTTTTCAATGTCCATGTATGTGTCAGTCTCTGCAAACGCAGTGTTTACATTGAAGGTGTAGCTCTTAAGTAAAAATGTGATGAACGCTGGCAATATCCAGCTGGCATAGTTTCTGTAAAATAGCTAGTTGCAGGTGCAGCAGCATGGGTTTTACCACTCTCGCAGCACTGAGCCATAATCGACGATAAAAAGAAGATCAATCTTTACATGTAATTGTGAGAATGAGTACTAGAATCCATTTGTGACGCTAAGAAATACCCCATGTTTTTCTTGTGCTTCATAATTTAACATTATGTGATCTCAAATTTAAATGTAGCACAGTTTAAGACTGGACTGCACTCTCCTTCCTTCAGTCCTACCTCACAAACAAATCTCATCTCATCTCACTAAATGGTAACACATCTGACACGTCCCCAGTCACACAATGTGTTCCCCAGGGCTTTGTTCTGGGTTCCCTCCTCTTCATTATCTAGATCTTTCCCCTTGGTCAAATCCTTAGACAATTCAGTTTTAACTTCTGCTGCTACGCGGGTGACACAGATTTACATCAGGACCAAATCACTTAATAACCCACATCTTGCCGACATTGAAAACTGTATCTCTATAATTATCCACTGGATGCAGAGCAACTATCTCAAATTCAACAGGAATCAAACTGAACTCCTAATTGGCACCAAATAAAACCTTAGTAAAGTTGGCAGTATCTCTCCTTTGATTGATGGCCCTACGGTCTATCCCGTCCCACATGCACACAACCTTGGCATCCTAATGGACCCCACCCTCTCTTTACACTCTCATTTCAACAACATGGTCAAAATCTCTTTCTTCCGGAACATAGCCAAAATCGAAATTATGAAACACTCTCCCTCGCTAATTCGTCATTCGAATTCACTATCATTCTTTCAATCACATCTCAATTATTATTAATAACTAATTCAGCAGGTATCACTTGTTCCGAATAACAACAACAAAAAAAAACATAAGAAAGTGATTGATGTAATGTTTCTTATTTCTTTGTAAAATTCTTATATCTTTGTCATTCTGTCTTGTGCTGATACAATAATTATGTCATTTTCTCCAACTGAAATGTGATTTGCTGCTGTGACTCACTGCCTCTCACAGCGGTCCCTGTCATTGGCTCAGACAGCCACACAAGGAGAGGCTGATGAGTCAGGCTGGCCATCGCCGAGCCTAGCCGAGGTTTACCTCAGGACGACTGGTCGACGACGGAGGAAACGTCGGCCCGCTTACCTGTCTGTCCAGCTTCTGCTGCCGGAGGTTGCTGCCCTCGTCGTCCAGCGTGCTGAAAGAAAGAAAGACATGTTGAAAAAAAAAACGGATCAAAGGGAGAAGAATGTGTTCAAAAACAGTGTTTCTCACACTCTACGTCTAAGTGGAGCTGTGGAACAAAGAAAGCCTCGGAAACGAAAAGGCCGTCTCTAGAGAGGGACTGGAGCACGGCCGTTATTGGGAATGACAAGGCGAGGTGAAATACAGAAAGACGGCCTTCCATTTCATCTGTAGGGACTGACAAAATGGACGAGAAGAGAGCATACCCGAAGCACCTCATATAAATAGTCCACTTTCATCCATGAATAGCAGAGGAGACGACACACCTGAAAAGGCCAGAAGTCACAGCGCACCAAACACAGGTCCAGCGATATGGAAAGATCAGCAAATGGAGTAAAGAGTTTTACTCTTCACAGGGAATCAGGACTGGGGATGACTCTCCATCTCCTCCCTGTCCTAGCAGGATCGAGCAGCAGCGTTTTTTAATCAGGCGTGGCATGCTCTCTCTCGCCTTGGCCCAGGCAATTACAGCCCCAATGGCGGCTAATTAAAAGTCAATAAGATGTTTCCTCCAAGGACTGGGGGAGTGGGATAAGGTCAGGGAGGAGATGGGAAGGATGGCGAGGAGAGTGCTT
The DNA here is from genome assembly GCA_026901105.3 of Galaxias olidus. NCBI lineage: Eukaryota > Metazoa > Chordata > Actinopteri > Galaxiiformes > Galaxiidae > Galaxias > Galaxias olidus. The sequence goes on along the minus strand of JAPMUY010002014.1, from coordinate 52,112 downwards.
GGTAGAGGATTAGGTGCGATGGTTGTATACGTCTGTGTGTCTGTGTGTGTGTGTGTGTGTGTGTGTGTGTGTGCGCACGCATGTGTGTGAGAGAAAAGAGATAAAAAAACAACGTGTGTGTGTGCTCCTCCACCAACTCTCAACAGACACACACTGACGTGATTAATCCCAAACTTGACGACGCCCTCCCTCCGGCTTTACATAAACATCTCCCCTCTCTGCCTACACCCCCCCACACGTACACAAACAACGGAAAAAACCCACCACTCCACATTGGCAGCCAGGCTGATTAGCACTGTGAATGGGCGGTAGAGCCAATGGTAATGATAGAAACAAGAGCTATTGTAATAGGGGTCAACCACTTCATTATGGTTAGGGAACAGAGATAAATTCCTCTACTTCAGCCTGTCCCTGGGACATGCATCTAGACTGGGGCCCCATCAAGTGATTATGTTCATAATGGCTTCATAATTGAATGTTCTCCCGTTCCAGTCTCACCTAGGGCAGATGGACTGATGACCAATGGGGGATGAGGGAATGACGTAAGGGAAAAGCCACAAGTATCTAAAATGGCTCCGGAAGTCTGTCAAGGGAAATCGGAAAAACAACATTTTATTAAAGTGGCTTGATGCAACTTTTTTGTATTAACAGATTATCGAAACCTTTCTACAGTTTGCACATTGTACTGTCTATGGGAGAATGAAAAACATCGCGGTTCCGATCAGTCCTCTTGAAGTCTCAATATTTATTCATATACTCATTTTTTCTGCCACCGGGAATGATCTCCCGCAGAATTGTGAGGAATTGCTTTACGGCACAAGAAGAACATCTACGACACTAAATCAGGAAGAGATACCCATACTTGGAGGATAGTCGTTGATCGTGCTAGCAAAATGCAGTGATTGCGACGTCTTCTTTGCGATGGTTAGGTACAAATAATTACACTAAGTAAACGGTAGGGGTTCGCAAAACCAGAAACTACATACAGCCACTTTAAGACTAGAAAAAACTGTGAGGCTGAATATTACCGCTTGCTTGTAGTTCCTGATATTTGATGACAATGGATATATCATTCCTGGTTAGACAGCCTCTGTCTTCCATAACTCGCATGCTTTACCATTCTAGTCCATGTAACAACACCCGACTCTCGGTCGACTGGACTTCTAAAGCTGGGGCCAACTGAAGCACTACGCTCGTATTAGCCGCAGACACAGCAGATAAGTTTGTTTTTGATGTGGATGCTACCGCCTCAAAACAAGTCCTAAAATGCTACGCCAAACCTTATGAACAATGCATGCCAAATGCGTCATTTAAGCAAAAACAAAAAAAAGGTTGCTGATTTTGGCAGGAAGGTGTCTCTTCACAACGTCTAAGATGCCAGTTGCTGATAAATAATAGGCTACTTTGGACTAGGACTTTCAAGGACGTTTCAAAGACAATTCACAATATCCCAGTTTAAAACGCCAACTTCGTGGGTAATTTATGCTAAGATTATTCTTGGCTCCATTTTCCGATAGGTGTTTTGCCAAGAACTCTAAAATATCTTAGAAACCGCCCAGTCTCTCTTGAGTGTTTGAGTGCATTTATGTGCTCAATATGCAAAAATGGATGTGCTTGTTGTTGTACTTTGAAGCATGCCTATGCAGCATGTGTGCTGTTTTGTATAAATGTGTTTGTATCTGCGGGCACTTGTCAATAAGCACGCAGCATGTACCCAGCACTGTAACGCAAACACGTGAGCCCCCCCCCCACAAAAATGATTAAAAAGATAATAATTAAATTCTTATCATAATAGTTGTTGACAGGCGGGGGCGGGGCCCGTTTGGACTGCAGGGGCCCCCCTGCCTCACAGGGGCTGCGGGGGTATACTTTACGGCCCTGCATGTACCCTTCAATCTTTCTGCGTGTGTGTGTCCGCGTTTCCCTCCTTCACTGTGCCCAGTAACAGTGACTAGTTTAAACAATACATGTCCACGGAGCATAGCTGTGCCCTGTGCCTGTAGTGTAAGTGCTGAGTGCTGTTCACTGGTGAGGAGAGACTCTCTAATAGACCAGTCCGGCTCAGGGGCAGCAGTGCCAAGGGCCCCACGGTGCAGCTGTGTCCCCTGCTCAGAGCTCCGCACTGGGGCCTATACATTTTTCATCAGAGCATGCTTTCCATCTGACAGGCTGGAAGAAGCCATCCATGACACAAACCTTGCAGATGGGAGCGGATGGACATTTCCACTCGTCTCACCTCTCCCTCTCCCTCTCTCTGCCCCTGTATTCCCCCACTCCCTCCCTCCACGCTCTGTGTCTCTCGCACTCCTTTCATCTGTGTCCGTCTGGATTTCACTCGGAGTCCTCCATCAAAACAATAGCTGCCTGTAAAATAGTGTGATTGTACAGACTGCACAGAACACTGGCTTTCTCATCGTACCGCTGATCCTTCACATATCGCTTCAGACATCTGTTTCTTGCTCTCTGTCAGCCTATCTACATATATGTATCTCTCTCTCAATATACACACACACACACACACACACACACACACACACACACACACACACACCTTAGTCTCTTAATGACAGGAGCACTAGCTCCTGACGCCATCGCTTGAGGAGAGACACCATGGCAAGGCAGCTTGGTAACTTATAGCAACCAGGAGCCAATGGGAGCCGAGGAGGCAGTGCAACCATGGCGATGGGGGTTACAGCTAGAGACGGGAAGGCAGTGGTAGTACAGCTCCCGTTTAGAAAGGCAAGAGGTCTTCATCTGCCCGGTGAATATCCCATTGACATGGCAATTCCTCAGTGTATTCAAAGATGAGAGCATTGGGGGTGTTGAGTGGCAGGCACCACACACGCATACACACTCACCCAAAACACTCAGACACACACAACAAAAGGCAGCTGCTTCTCCCAAGTGGTTGTAAAGGCACACACTCCCAACACTCCCAATGCTAATGACAGTAGATTTGTTAGAGCTTATTGTAAACACATTCTAGGAGGAGGAGAGACCCTCAATGTCAGTGTCATGGAACAACTGTCCAAGGCTGCTGGGACACTGACTCCGAGGACTTCAACTCAGTAACTATCCGGAAGGAAACATATTCACCACAGGGGACACACTCTGTTATTAATGGCAGTCTACAAAGCTCATGTGTATTACTGTGTTTTTAATAATTGTGCAGCTGGTTGCAAATCCATTCCCTTTCAGCGATCAAGCATACACGATGAAGTATTAAGTATATTTTACATTTCATAGAGCGTCACTGAAAACATCAAGCCTTCTCGACCCATTTGTCTTCCTTCGTAAGTAGGCTACACTCGCAACGACGGGTGATGGGTGTCAATCAGCACACAAGCAAAAAATAGTCAGTGTCTAAAAGCAACACACACTTCTGTGAACTACCTACGCTTCCGATCCCTCACTCTGTCTATCTGGTGAGCAGCGAGTCGGCCTGGGCTGGTTAGGTACCTGTAGGGGATCCAGTCGGAGGACAGCTTGGAGCTCATCTCGGTCTCGCTGGCTGCCCGGCGCCCCTCTGACGGCAGCGGTGGTTGGGCTAGCGTCGGCGGTCTGCTACAACCGGTGGGTTTCAGAGAGGACACGAGCGGCGGCGGGGTTGGGGCGACACGCAGCGAGCACTGCTCCTCCTAGGCGTGCACACACGCACGCACGTTAGCCCCCCTCCCCGTTCCCCCCCCCCCTGTCCCCCGTCCCCGGTTCTCCCTTTTCGATACGTCGGTGTGTTTCCCCCGGAGCTCGGAGGCGCTGCGCCAGTGGGGCTGGCGGGGGGAGGATGGCGATCCAGGCAGGCAGCGCTCTCCCTCAGGTTAGGCTCACCCCCGCGTGCGCAGCAAACAGCAAGCTCTCCTCGGTCTCCCCTCGTCGGCGCGCTGCCTTTGTCAACCGCTGCCCCGGCCGCTTCCCTGCCTCTCCGTGTCTCGCACACCCACCCTCTCCTTCAAGTGTCTCTCTCTCAATCGTGCTCCGGCACTCCGCTTCTCGTCTTGCTCCCCCCTCCTCTTTGCCCTGCTCTCTCAGTCTCTCTATCCTTCACTATCCGTCTCTCTCTCTCTCTCTCTCTCTCTCTCTCTCTCACTCTCTATCAATCTTAAACGTTATCTCTGAGGTAAAATTGGTAATGGTTGCCTCTCTGGTTTTCCCTCTCTCCTCCTCTCTCTCTCTCTCTCTCTCTCTCTCTCTCTCTTCCCTCCCGTCTCTGTTATCTCGGTGGTGGCATCAGGAGCGGCAGCGCGGAAGAGGAGGAGGAGGAGGAGGAGGAAACAGGTAATTGTGTCCCTTTTGTTTCTCTCCTTTGAGGTCGCAGTCGAGCCGTTGACCCCTTCGCCTCTCTTGCTATTTACGGCCCCTCTCTCGCCCTCCTCGTCTCGTCTCTCTCTCTCTCTCTCTCTCTCTCTCTCTCTTTCTATCAGACAATCTGTCATTCTCTCGCCCCTCTCTTTTACACACACGTGCGCGCTCCTTGAGGCTGGAGGCGTATATAAGACAGCGGACTCGGTTGTGTTTTCTCACCCATGATTTATTCATGCTCACCGAGTAAAGGCCATTAGCATATGACAGAGCCCACTAGTGCTCATAACCGTTCATTTGGCACGCTCTCTGGTCAGACGGAGGAACGCTGCTACGGCGTTCGCGTTGGTCGCCCACACACACACAAACACACACACACACAGCTCCATGAAGAGACGAGTCTGTCGTTTCTTGGTCCAGGGTCAAAGATGAGGTCTGTCAGTTTACTGAAGAGCGAGCCCCTTGTACAACGGCATCTTGGTTTTGGTTTGACGGAAACACATCTGTGCGTTCTAAACAACCGACACTATGACAAGGAGAGGCCTGAACACCGATGACTGGTTTGAATCAGACATGTCTGGGGCCCTCTGTGTTTATTCACACACTGCATCCCTTACCTGCCTGTATCTCACCGTGTCACACACTGCATCCCTTACCTGCCTGTATCTCACCGTGTCACACACTGCATCCCTGTATCTCACAGTGTCACACACTGCATCCCTTACCTGCCTGTATCTCACCGTGTCACACACTGCATCCCTTACCTGCCTGTATCTCACCGTGTCACACACTGCATCCCTTACCTGCCTGTATCTCACCGTGTCACACACTGCATCCCTTACCTGCCTGTATCTCACCGTGTCACACACTGCATCCCTTACCTGCCTGTATCTCACCGTGTCACACACTGCATCCCTTACCTGCCTGTATCTCACCGTGTCACACACTGCATCCCTTACCTGCCTGTATCTCACCGTGTCACACACTGCATCCCTTACCTGCCTGTATCTCACCGTGTCACACACTGCATCCCTTACCTGCCTGTATCTCACCGTGTCACACACTGCATCCCTTACCTGCCTGTATCTCACCGTGTCACACACTGCATCCCTTACCTGCCTGTATCTCACCGTGTCACACACTGCATCCCTTACCTGCCTGTATCTCACCGTGTCACACACTGTAGTCATGTTGACCTGATGCGAGCCCACTGAAGTAAAACAACACTAAGCCCAGCAGTACAGCAAGACCTTTGTCCTGAACCTCCCTACAAACATATTGGTAATACATTTATCCTAAACGGCCCAAACTCAAAGTGCACACGCATGCATGCCGACACGTAAGCCCAAACGTGAGCACGGGCACACACACGTTCACCAAGGACCACGGCACTGCGAAGCATGCTCAGTGCAACACAATGCAGAGGGTCTGCCAAGGTCAGAGCTGGGTGGGTCACTCCGCTATGGTTCAAAGACAGGCTCACTGGTGAGGGTTGAATGCTTTGGCATATTGACAGGTATACATTATTCAAAGTCACACACAATGTTATCCCTATGAAGCATGGATGTGGAGAGGCACATCGGATCAAGAGCGCTCAAGCATCTTCACCCTCCATTATTCATGGGACTCATCAAAAACAGATGGCACTCCTAGCAGTTCACTGCAGACGACTGACACAGGGCATAGCGTTACAGCCCAGCCAAGGTATCTCAACCCAAACGAGGGTGGTCGGCTTACCACAGGAGATGAACTAAACATGTCCAGGACTGCCTAGGGCGATATGACTGACAGTGTAGGAATACTGCTCCTGGTTGTCAGTGTGGGACCAGCAGATAGTATTTTCATATTGTTTTGTGTGTGTTTTGGAGCTGCGATACGTTTTCTATGGTTTATTGGATTCCCTGAGCACAGGACAGACAGGACATGAAATACAGGTGTCAGTGTACATCGATTACATGTGGGGCAGTAGAAGGCCTACCTTCTTTTATAAAGCCCCCAGCCTCTCTAAATTGGCTGTCTGTTCTACACGTTGGACAGGGCCAGTGACGTTTGAGTGGTTTCTACGGGATACAATGGCCGTTTGAACACGGACAGAGCAGACAGCATTGGGGTGATCTGTTTACCTGCTTCTTTGTGATGTATGGAGGACACGCAGGACTCACCACTTACCACAGAGGAGGAGCAGGTGTCAGCGCAGCAGGTCACTAAATATTTGATGCTGGAGGGTGAACCCTTTGATGTTGTGCTTTGGCCCTGAGGGAAGCAGCAGGGGGCCCTTTGGTCCTGAGGGAAGCAGCAGGGGGGCCCTTCGGTCCGCCATCGTTGGCTTAGCGCTTTGTTGACCTCACCTGGAACTATAGCTGGCCATAATCTGTCCCAGTCTGTCCGAGGAAAACAGCTAACAGCACTGGACGGATCTAAATTCAAGGAGAAAGCTTTCTACAAGATGACGTTGAACCGTTATTCGGCCATTAAAAGCACTTAGCATCAGCTAACCCAATTAAACAGCAGCAGACCAGGCTTTTAAAAGGCATCCGTTGGTTTCCTAAGGCAGGCCGTGGCTGGAGGAGGGCAGTATCAGTGACATGGCTGATGGACCCGGCGGGGGCGTGGCGGAGCGTCACCCAGGGAAAGCAGGGCGGCTCTGGGTAACATCCTGACTCGGAGGAGGCCCTGGCTGGCCGACGGACACACGCAAAACGCAGCACCTGTCGCGACGGGAGACGGTGCTGGTTGAAGAACAGCTGTCTGGTTAAAATGTGCCGCAGTGGGTGTGGGAGGTGGAGGGAAACGAGTGTTTGTTACTCCTTCTCCCGTGCGCGCAAAGTGAGTGAGTGATGGAGGAACACAGAGAGGTGTGTGTTTGCTGTCTGTGCGTTTGAATTAGTTATCCCATTCATTGACGTGGAGTGGCCTTTGATCAGGCAGAAGTGGAGGGTGGGTGTGGGTAGGGGAGTGTGGGGCGGGGGGGCAATATAAAGCATAGAAAAATATTTCAAATGAAACGTAGAGACCGGTCCACCACCCACTGTATATAAATATCTACCTCATTATTCCAGCCATCCATCTTGTACCGGGAAGGAGAGCTGTCGTAGGTAACGACGTTGTTTTACAACGCGGACAACAGCGATTTCCATTCCCGCCGGAACACGTTTATGGGAGTCTCGTTATTGGTGTTGTGGAGAACGCGGAGGAGCGGGAGTATCTGGGGTGGGGGAGCGCGCGAGTGGCCAGCAACAGATGATCGGGGCGGCACGCGGCTTCTCCGCCAGCCGCACCGCAGCGCCTCCTCAGAGGACAACACGCTGACGGCATTACTCCTTCCACAGCCAGAGCCTACCAACAACCACATATCTGTTTTGAGAAAATAAAACCGATTTTTGGCTTCCATCTGCACACCTGGTCAATCGTGTGCTGGGTTTTTCTCGGTGCAGCGCGGCATGCCAAGTTTCAATCAGCCCCTGAAGAAACGACCCGCTAGAACATTCTCACATGAAAGCACTCTGTGGTGTCCAGATATCAATAGCCCATTAGACGTGTTCGATCAGTGCATGGTGACAGAGCACGGTGGATGGCCACAGAGTCCTCCCAGGCTCATAAACCTTTGCTAGTTCTGACTCAAGGGAAGTACACAGGGACTGTCCAATTTTGTGGCTTTTCAGGTTTCATGAGCGTGCCATTTCTCATGAGCAAGGCAGTCGGCGGAAGCCTCAACTGTGCGCTGTGTTTTCATCAGGGTGTTCATTATGTATGCAAATATTAGCTGGCCCCTAACTGGACGTTATTGGCTGGTGGCTGACGCCCAAAAAGGCAGTTTCTGAGGGTGTCTGTTCGGGATTTCGACAAACAGAGGCGTCCTTCTTCCAACTGAGCAGCAAATCTCCAACCTTTAGGAGGGACAAAGTCTAAGTGTGTGTGTGTGTGTGTGTGTGTGTGTGTGTGTGTGTGTGTGTGTGTGTGTGTGCGTGCGTGCGTGCGTGTGTGTGTGTGTTTTTGTTTATGTGTGGGTGTGTTTGTGGTCTGTGTGTGTTGGTGTGAGAGAGGACTGAATAGAGCTTTTGGCTGGTGCCCAGTATTGATTGGGTCTGATGTGTTCAGTGTACTCTGTGCCAGCAGCCCCAGTCGAAGCAGCAGCACACTGGCGAAGACAGCGATTGACATTCAAAGCTCATTCCCCCCGTTTACAGAGCAGCCCTCCACAGGAGACCTGGGCTACACACACACACACACACACGCACACAATGAGCCTCCGCAGTCCAAACTGTCAGTGCACTGCCCCTGGAAAGTCCTCTGGAACTGGCATCGTACACAACACGCCTTCCGTGTAGCCTTTTCAAACGGCCCAAATGGCCCAAAATGATACAAGATATGCCAATGTGTTTTCAGGCTCCCAATGATCTTCAAGCAATTGAAGGCAACATTTTTGTATTAACGAATTATTAATGCATTTCTTCTGATTGTAATGTTTACGGGAGAATTAAAACATCACGGTTCAGATCAGTCCTCTTGAAGTCTCAATATTATACACAAATTGTTTCTACGATCTTCAGCAAAACTGTGACAAATTGCCTTATGGCACAAGGATGTGCGTCACTAAATCAGGAAGAGATGCCCATACTTGGAGTAAAGTCGTTGACCGTGCTAGTGACATGCAGTGGCCACGAGCATTCTGCATGTCTTCTTTGCGACGGTTAGGGAAAATAATTACACTGAGCAAAAGGTAGGAGTCGCCAAAATCATCTCCTACAGATAAACTGCCTCTGGTTACTTTAAGTAGACCCAACAGGTAGGCACAGTTCATCTCAGTGTAGCTGATGTGCCCTGTGTGAGCTGGCCTGCCTTGCAACAAATCAGACAGCATGCACTTCACTTTAATCAGAGTGAGTCTTCCAGTCCACTTTAATCAGAGTGAATCTAGCGGTTCCCAGAAGGGGCAAGGAGGACTAAGAGATGGCCTGAACCGCACACGTAAAGCGGCTCTCCTTTTTCCGGCAGCACGGGAACGTGTGGTCTTGACTTACAAACATGGACCACGAGTCAGTCGAGCCAGTGACCATCCGCTGTCAAGGATCCTCATAGGGGTCGCATGAACCCCATTCAAATATTGCTCACGCCACCTTCACTATTCCACTCATGTACTGTCAGTGTGCGCTTTGTGTAAGGCTTGGTGTAGCTGCGTGCGAGTGCAATGTACGCACACGTTCCTGTATGAGCCTGCTACTATTCTGGCAGCATGTGGACACAATGTACCGGATACAAAGGGTCCCTAATTGCTTTTGGTGCGTCTCAGCAGAGACGCGAGGAGACTGAAATGACAGAGTGTTCATGGATAAGGGCTCAAATTATAGCCTAAGGCTCTGCTAAAACACACTGCTGGATACTGTAAACCAGGCTCATTCAGAATGCTAGCATGGTGTTGGGGGGCATAGCCGAGGCTGCTGCTGAACAGCGGTTACAGGGCACCGGGCTTGGACCGTGGTTCTCTCCCCGTGGAGATGGGTGCGGGGTAAACACACACGACCGTGCCGCACTGTGTCAGAGCCGTGCCATGCTACGGTTAGCATGACGCAAACACGGTCCCAGTGCAAGGCCCTTTCTGTTCAAATCCCAACCATCCCTAAACAAACCTTATCTGGGCGCATTTCAAAACACACAACCTTGGGAAGCGTCGCGTGTCATCAGCCACAGATCTTGTTTTTTCCATGACGCCACTGCCATTTCAAATGAAGGCGGTCCCCTGCCAGCCTCACCAGCCCATGGGAAGGGTGGACAGAGTCTTTGATTGCCTCGGCCCTAATCCCCCCATTATCTTTCCTCTTCCCCTGGAAAGGATATAATGAAGTGGGTGGAGAGAGAGCACCAAGCCCTCAGCCCCTCGTAAGGGCACCTCCCAAAGTCAACCGAGGAGAGTGCTCCGCTTCAGCACAGCCCGGCGGCCCACCTGCTAGCGGTGGTGCAGTGGGGAGGGGCGGCCATGTGCCAACTAGCTAGCTTCGTTGCCTCGATGAAGAAGCATGGTGGAAGGGAGTGTGAGAGATAGGGTGTGCGCCCTATCTACTCGGAAAGCAACACCATTTTCACATTGGGATTGAAACAGCACAATGAGGTGTGAGGTTGGAAGGGGAGTGGCACCTTGGACTTGAGGGTATTTACAGTAATATTAGGTGGACCGTGTGGGGACAGTCCCATTGGTTCAAGACCCAGAGAGAGAGAGGAACCGAGACAGAATAGTACACAGGGACAGAGAGAAATTGTGCTCTTACAAGCTTGACTGCTTCCATAATCTCTTCAGAATAAAGTGGAATTGAAGAGGGAGAAGAGAATGGTTGTTTACTCATAGAAAGTATTACAGGAACACAAAGGGTATTAGTATATTTCCAACTGATTTATGTTTTATCAATAATGAACTGAAGCCAATCAAATTCCTCCTCACAGGCACAAACGATAAAGGAGGAGCACTTCCAAACGAGCCTTTTCCATTCCATCTACGTGCCTGACGGGTTCCAAGGTCCAATGAATTTCGAATGTGTAATAGTAACTGTCCCGTTTGCCTTCACCTCTTTGAATCAAAGCTATCGCTGCATTTGCCTCTCCTCCCACAGTGGTCAAGACTTTGGTGCCAGCTCATGGAGGAGAGTGTGGGAGTGACACTGATTGTGTTGGAGGGCTCGGCAGGCCTCTGAGCGCTTCCTTCCCCCAGCCTGGCAGTGGGGGAGGGGGCACAAACAGCGGGCCGGAAGTCAGGGATGGGGGATTAGCGCGTGCAATGGCTATACTACAGGAGGGAGTAGGGGGGCAATCGAAGTAATATACATCTGGAAACACACACACTTGTATAGTATACGTGTGCAGCAACACATGTGCCCAAAAAAAATTGTGCAGCATACTCACTCACACACACACACACACACACACACACACACACACACACACACACACACACACACACACACACACACACACACACACACACACACACACACACACACAGAGAGAGACAGACAGAGCAGCCCTTGTGTCAACATGAACATCTGAGCCTGTGTCTCTCTGAGCCAAACAGAGGACATGCATAAACCATGATTTGGATTAGGAAATGTCAGGCAGGATGAGACAGTCTCCCAGTGTCCCAGTGTGTGTGAAACCAATAGACTGCGTCTCCCCACACCCCAGTTCCCTCGCATCCTTCCAAAAGGATTGTTACTGCTACAGTATAAATAACGTGGCCTGAAGAGAAACACTGAGGAGAACTGAGTAGAAACCCAAAGGATGGGTAGGGTTGACTGGATGACTTAAGCTCATTCCAATTCAGGTAGAAAGGGATGGTGTCAGAATGCAGGGACAAGTTTGTGGCTGGCATTTTCGGGATTTAATCCCTGTATGTATATTTTGAGATAAGCAAAAAGAGGAAAATCTAGAAATAATGAAGAGATCATAAAAGTGTGTGGCAGGCAAGACATATATGACAGCACACCTAACTCCAGCAAAAGCCATTTGGAAATTAAATCAAGTATAGTTTTGGGAAATCTGAAATGCTGCATAGATACTTCTGTTGAAAGTATTAAGAAACTATTGGATTTTCATCACTAAAAAAGATTTTTTGAAAAACAACGTTAGGAATTTATCTAAATTGCACATTACAATTGTACTTGTAAAAAATCTTGCATTTTCTCTATCCACCTTTACCTTTACCTAACTACATAGTTTAAACAGCTCGCTCAACAAGAGTCGTACCTTTTGTCCTAGGTGAAACCATGTTTCCCTATTCTGTTCCTCTGTCCTGAACAAACCCGCTCATCAGGAACGTTGTCTTTGCTATCTTTCCCTACTCTATATTTCCTTATTATTTTCCTGCTGGCACTCTCAACCCTTTCACCAATGAGTTTAGAAAATTACCAACAATCCACCATATGTTTATTTCGGCATTTGCATGGCTGCAGTTCCAGACTGTGACTTTACACAACATAAAAGCATTGTTGCCCTCACAAGTCAGAATTTAAATTCAGTTCGCTTCTGGACTTTCTTGTTTATTTTTTCATTCCAGCCCATGGTTTGTTTAGTGGTCTTTTAGTAGGATGGTCAATATCTTCATACTTTTACCTGAACGTTCATCAGCCAACCATCCCCTTTGATGCCCTGATCATAACTTACATGACTATAGCAGACAGCAAGGGTGAGATTGTGTATCTGACCATGATGGAATCTCATACATCTATACTGTACACGATGACAGAGTGGCTACAATATTTGTATTGTATGCAGGCCATCCATAGAATGGATTGATATCTTATATTGAAAGATAAACTGAGTTACATATTCTATTAATTTATAAATGGTGGTAAATAAAATGTCTGTACATTTGACTCTATACAAGTTCTACTTTACATACTCTATTAAGGTTTCTATTCAAACCCCCTCTTTGTTGGTCCTTTCATTCTTGCTCTGCTCTAATTTGATTCAATTTGGTATCTCCAATCCTTTATCTTGATCAGTTCCTGGTGCATTAAGCCTGTTTATTTTCAGGGCCTACGGTACTTTAATTAACTTTTTTTATGCTTTAGTTTATCTCATTGACATAGACAATGCATCATACTCACACATCATGTATGTACTTGGCCAGTTTCATGATTAGCACATTAGTGGTTACATCCCTAGAGCCAGCCAGGCTTAGGGGTGACACATCAGGTTTATAACGCCAAATGCATGGCATACCATAACCATACCCAGTAAGGAATTTCATGCTGCATGGGTTAACTACCAGATTTCTACCTTTTTCTCCCCTTCAACATAATAGAATTTGTACAAATACATGATGGATTACAGAGACACAGTTCTTCCAAAATACTAGAAAGCGGTCTTCCCATAACCCATTTCCCCATAATATCCTGACATCTATGAGCATTGCTAACTTTCTTTTTAAGATGTTTGCAAATGGAGTACAGGGTAATGCTCTCCAGCTAGTGCGGCTGGGCTGCCTACTGTGCCTAGACTTACTGTAGCTAGTATTCTGTGACCATGGCAACCACTACAGCCCTTCCTTTAAAACCAAACAAGGTAAACTCGTCATGGCAACCTAATTCAAACACACAAAGTTACAGCCCCATCTAGTGGAGGCTTCACAATAGCATCTGATCCTTGATTGCTTTCCAACTGTTTTGACACCTAATTTAATTAAAGGCATAGCATGGCTATTAAAACAGAAAATGCACCTTTACTAAAAAGAAGGAAAAAAAAATTTCAAATGAAGATTGCAAAAAAATTGAGATCAAGTAATGTGTTTTTTAAACTTTGTCACAATGTTAACCAAGTTCACAGTAACAGCTTAATTTCTCATCAAATAAACGCACACAACATTTGTAGTAGAATGCACAAAGACATTTAAACTAAATTCGAAACCAGATAAGTGTCAGAAAACTAAACATTTGTAAATGAATTGAATATAGTTTAAACAGTCTGGCAGCTTTGGTCCTCCATATGTTTGAGCCTGGTCAGCTTTTGCAGAACATTTCTATTTTACCTTTACCACAAGATGGAGCTAAAATATAAAATAAAAAATATCATGCAAAGCCTACAATGTGCAGTTCAAGAGATGTACGCATGGAGACGCTGGTAATCAACGGTTGAGGCTTGCACATATACAGCGTGACAGACAACACAGAATTGTTTGGATTTATATACATGCTAGTAACTTCTAAATTGAATTGGAGTCTATCTATCTCAGGAGAAGGGGATACTATTTTCCCCCATTTGTCAATCCCTTAAGGCACTCGCTTCCTAACTGATTTTTGTAAGATATATAAATGTATGTCTGAAGGGATTATACTTTGAAAAACTGCATATCACTAAAGCCAAAGTATATATTAGTTCACAATAATTTGAAGGCAAGATTTTCTGTAATTATTTTGAATGCGTCAATCACTAAACCATTACTTGTTACACGATTCAATAGATTCCGTTTCCAGAAAATCACATCCTCTTTGTCAAAAATAAAAAGAATTTATATGGCTGTGTAAATCTGAAAAACTTGATTTTGTTTCCTTTAGTGTCATTTTTCACAGTGCTGATATGGACAAGCAGACGTGTTGTCTTTTGTTCAGGGGGAACAGAAGAGGCAGGCTAAATGCTGGATGAATCATTTCTGTTTATCATGATGATTAGGCTCATAGCTTGATTTGCAGCTGTTCATCACATTCACTGAATCCACGTCCACAGCATCCTAATCACTAGAGTCCTAGACTACTACCACACACATAGCACGAGTCCTAGGGAAACTCACTTTGAATGTTTGGAGACTTTTGGTGGGTTGGAGTGAAAAGAGAGATCTTAAGAAATAGCAAATGAATCAGTTCTTTTTTTGGTGCTAAAATATCTTGAAAGGGGCTATACTGTATGTAATTTTGGTACAGAAAACACAACATTGGAACGAGATGCACCTTTTCTTCTGCCCCCCTTCCCTACCCTGTGATTTTCAAAGCCTCATGTGGGTTGCCAGGTTTTTACCACAACATCTTCATTAACTTTGCTGTGACTAGGTTTTGAGCAACCCCACTGAAAGTGCCCCCGTAGCAAAGCGATTTCTGTGGAAGTAAGCTGTTGGTGTGGCAGTGTGGGACTCTGGGTTACATCACATAGGACCCCTTGAAATGGGTTTGTCTTGGTCTGCGGACCATTGTGGTGTGAGCTCAGAGAAACATCATCTGCTGTACCACAAACCACTCCCGAACGATCCTCACACAGGACAACTGATAACCCCAGCTATCTATAGGCCAAGTGAAAACTTGACATTCCTCATCACGTCTGTGAGTCATTAATATTTCTGCTCATCAAAGACTTCCCGAGTCACACAAAATCAACTGGCCCCCTTTGAAATCTTTATCGTGCTGCAAAGCATATGAATTATTGACATATTGCAGCACAAAATTCCAGAGCCTCACTGACTGTTTGTAATTAAGACGGTGTACAGGAGCAATTTACAGTAAACCAGCTGAATGCTCGTAAACAAATGGCCTCTCTTGTCAAACAACTGTCTATAGTCTTTGTGAAAGCTTCATTGGAAGGAGCACTAGAGTAAACAGCGCAATCTTATTGCTCCATGTTACACCCACAACACCCCCCCCCCCTCTCTGCCGCATCTTTCACCATGATAGTTCACCATAGCAACGCACATGCTACGCAGCATCGCGATGACTCTTTCTTTAACACACACACACACACACACACACACATTAACAATCACTTGCGTGGAGTGGTGTTGAAAAAGGTTCTAGTACAAGGAGAACAGGGAGGAGGATTCAAGGAGGAAATAAGGAAAAAAAGACAAGCGGACAAAACAGGGTGTAGGAGGAGGAGGAGGAGCAGGCTGAGGATGGACCCGCTGATAGAAGAAAGAAATGGAGAGCGGAGAGAGAAGCAAGGGAATATAGTAGATGTTGGGGGTTTGAGTGTGTGAGTGGGGATTTGTGTGTGTGTGTGTGTGCGCTTGTGTGTTTGCTTGCTCTTTAATAAGTGTTTACTTGCACTGAGTCACAATGTTGCATTTATGTATGTGCGCGTGTGTGTGTGGGTGTCAAATGCAATAGCACCTCCTCTCCAGTGTGTCACATCTACAACCACCTCCACTCACAGGGCACCTGATATCCCACAGGGGTTTTCATATGGAACAGAGGGCCGGCCGGACCACAGATGGCAGCTTGGTAAAGTCACCACAACACTAGCTTGCCGACAACCGGAGGGCCGAGAGATGTGTGAAGCCGACAAAGTTGACCTTTCAAATATGAGGTGCGCCGCTTAATTAGAAGTGACCTCCGTGAACCAAGAAAGCCATCTGGTGATGTTGAGACGCCTCGACGTTCTCGTCTCGTTCTCCGTTTTGCTAAGGAGAGCAGAAGAGGCCGTGCGTGCGTCAGACCTTTGACGAGCCAGGACTCGTCTTGCTCGTTTGAATATTTTTTTTATAAAGTTGACAAGGGACTCCATCTCCACCTCCACAGCTGTTAAGTGTCCTTTGTCCTCCCCGTGCCTTCACAGCGGTGGGCCTAAGTGCCCCCTGAAATCAGGGACGGTGTTCTAAGACATGGCGTGTCATACATTCAGACAGCCTCCTCATCGCCAAAGTGTTAATCTCCGCTTATGCTGACGGCAGATTCTGAGTAGGTTTTGAAATGATGCGTAGCGAGAATGATTTTCTTTCTTAAAGCTGAGTTAGGTCTTTAAACAAAAAATCATGACTGGTATGTTGATGTTCTCAGCCAGGAAGCGTGGGATTCTTGGAAAGTGCACAGTATTGATTTGAGGGCAATAACATCCATACGGGTAAGAGTTACTCAAGCGAGTAATTAGGTAATTGAACTAAACTGAAAAAAGCTTCAAGGGAAGCAGTTTCAATTGTAGATTTTCTTCCTAATATTTGAACAGATACTGTCCTGACGTCATTCCTTTTAAATGGGGGGACTAAGTATCAATAGATTTGCCCGACCTTGTATTCTACTTGGTTATGTATGCTATCACCTTGAAATTAAAAGTCTGCATAACATCGCTGTTTTAATTACATCCAATACGTGCAGGGCCACAAACCCCCCCCAAAAATAAGTCTCTTTCGGAAGTCTTGCTCACTACGAAGTGAGCAAAGTGTCGAAACAAAGATTTATAACATGCCCGCGAAGCACACAGGCATTTGAAATGCAATCCCCTGTTGTGTCATTAGCAGGGCCTACGTGTTGAAGATCTTCCACCACACTAGGTCTGGGGCAACTCGTCGACGAGTCCATTCAAATCCATTTCCAAAATACATCGATTTGCCTCACGTGCGTCGATGCATCGCAATTAAGTCAAAGACAAAGAAGAAACTGGATTTCCATAGAAAACTAGATGCTGTCGGGGCGTTTCCTGCATATAGATTTACAAAGCGGAAACATTATTTTCTAACTAGCATTGCACTTGGTGGGTTTCTTTGGGGATCTCTCTGGGGCAATATAAATGCTCAAATGAACCCTTTTGCACCTCCATTATTACACAAACACAATTATTTCTCCAATGGTATTCATCATTTCAAATATTGGTTTTGTATAAGATAAAAAAACATATCTTTGCTTACTATTTATCATAGTACAAAGTATGAAACAACAGCGGCCAGATTTGCAGTTATTTTCCAAGTTCCTGAATCCTGTTGAGTTCACTAGTAGCCCATAAAGCAACTAGAGGCAACTTTTTTATATAAACAGATTATCAATACATTTCTTCCGATTGCACATTGTAATGTCTATTGGAGAATGAACAAATCGTGGATAAAATCAGACCTCTTGAAGTCCCATTATTTACACTAATTTTGTCTGCCACAGGACACGATCTCCCGCGAAACTATGACAAATTGCTTTATGGCACAAGGAAATGTGTCACTAAATCAGGTAGAGATGCCAATACTTGGAGGATAGTTGTTGATCGTGCTAGCGATAGGCAGTGACCACGAGCATCCTGCACGTCTTCTTTGCAACAGTTAGGGAAATAATTACACCAAGCAAACGGTAGGGGTCACCAATATCACCTACTATAGGAAACTGCCTCTAGCAGCTTTAAAAAATGGAACGGAATTGACATGTGAATTGACACGGATCTTCATTCATATACATGCATTGTAGGCTATAGCAAAAAAACACAAGCTTGTATGGTGGGGCCGACTTACACCTGCCTAGCAATGTCCTGAGACGTCTAAATCTCTCAGCCTGCTTGGTGCATGGCTTTGCATGCTTTGGGGACTAACAATCTTCACAGCAAGTACAGTCGACATCTCACAGACAACAAGCAGTCAATCCCTATCTGAGTCCCCTGTGAGATGGCCTGGCTTCAAAGTCCCCTGAAACATCAGTACACGCTAAAAAAAATGAGCGGGAGCACAAACAGGCAGAGACAATGCTTTGTGCAGAATCCTCATAAATTCTCATTAATTAAGTTAGCAGGCTGCGATGGATATCAATTGAGCCAAGTCAGAAGGCAAACAGAACGCTTAGGAATGCAGCAAAATGTGATAATTAAACGTGTACCTATCTTAAGCTACAGTGTTTTAATAAAAATAACTTGAATTGAAGAGTGCCTTTCTAAAAACCCAAGGACACTTTACAAATACGGACTACATCACATAAAAAAACAAGCAGAGAAACAGCCACGCAATATTTGCCCCATCAAAGTCCAAGCGTATCTACAAAACTACAAGAAAAGTCAAGGTTGTTATTGAGGTGGCAGTAATCCAGTGGCCAATTCTCCATCCCTGCCAGTTGTTTTCCCTGTGTTAAGGGTTTGGCAAGTCAGGCGGCCCAGATGGGTTGCCATGTTTGCAGCGGAGCCCTCCTTCTAAGGTACACCTGCTGCGGCTCAGCTCTGTTTGACAGTAATCCACTCTGATGTGAAGTTCAACCTACAGCCTCTCGTATTTGGAGAGGGCATGGGAGGAAACGTGTGTGTGTGTGGTGTGCTGTGTTAGGAGACAACGGGATGTAGGGTTCTCCAACTTTGTAATGCACTGTTCTTGCATCGGGTGAATTAAACGCGATTACATGTTTTTCCACACACAGTGGTTTTTCTCACTGTTTTGGTCCTCAACACCGCGTTTAGTGTGACTATATGGTGCACCAATTAAAGGGCATAATGCTGCTTGCTGCTACTGCAAGATTAGGATAATTATATCCCTCCAGTATGTTTTTAAGGATTCCCATGCAATTTCAGTCCTCAAAAGAGCTTAAACAATATGAGAAAAGCATATGGACTTCCAGCATGCAATTATATCAGCGCACGTCTATTCGTCAGGAAGTTCAATTTGACAATGATGGGAAGGCATTCGGTTTTCAAAAACCAGGGAAGGAGCCACATGGAGACTGTACACAGCCACTCCTTCCAGACCCACACAGCCAAAACGACAGTGTTAAATTAACACCCAAAGGGTCTACACTAAACACAGTGTTAATACAACAAAATGAGCTCCTAAGCAACACTGGCAGTGCTATTTCATAACTATACAGTGCTAAAACAACACCCTTAACCCTGTCAGTGTGTCTATCTAGATCTATTTGTAAAGTAAGTGTGGACACACACAGTCACGTTGGGGTGTTTAACCCTGGCTGTGCAGCAGACAAAGCAGTTAGAATCACCACCATCTATTGACTCGTATTACTTTAAGCCTTCGCGTTATTTGTAATACATTGATACGTTGTGCTCTTTGAAAATGATCGTCATTATTTATGTGGCAAAATAATTCAAATGTAGTTTGCGTGTGAATGTGAGAGTTAAAGTGCGTATGTGATAAAAAGATGGAGAGACACGGAAAGATAATTTCTATGTGCCTAGCATGTCTCAATCCTACAGCCTGTGTGTTGCTCCCTGTTTGCAGCTACTGCCCTATAGGCATTACTTTTTCAATTTCTCTCCCTTTCACTCAAACTGCTTCTCTCTCTCTCTCTCTCTCTCTCTCTCTCTCTCTCTCTCTCTCTCTCTCTCTCTCTCTCTCTCTCTCTCTCTCTCTCTCAACACTCCTCTCTCTCTCTCTCTCTCTCTCTCTCTCTCTCTCTCTCTCTCTCTCTCTCTCTCTCTCTCTCTCTCTCTCTCTCTCTCTCTCTCTCTCTCTCTCTCTCTCTCTCTCTCTCTCTCTCTCTCTCTCTCTCTCTCTCACACTTTAGAATGCAGAGCAGTGTTTTTCTCCTAGACTAGTCTGATGCATCTCCAAGTTGTATTTATTTCCCTGGAGCAAAGGCAGATAGCGCTACATCCCAACTGGGCCACTGTAATTGTTTGGCTCAGGTGTTGTTCATCGCACGACAGAGGGACTCCCATCCCAATTGCTTGCGGAGACGCAACGGTAACATTTATGGATGCTCTTGCTCACACACAAAGATACACTCACAAAATGAGAAAAAAAATGTCTTTTGGCAAAAACAGAGCAAATGCTGAGCTTATGAAGCCTTATCCCCCCCCCCCCCCCCCCCCCCCCCCCCTCGGTAAGGACCTTGGACAGTTCCCCCCGGACTCTGGCGAGCTCTGTCTGCTTCCCCTGGCAGCAACCCCCCTTTAGCACGACAGAAAAAGTGACAGGGACTGGAAAGGGTGGAACCAGCGGCGTTCGTAACATTGTCTTGTTCCCAGCAAAGTCGAAATGCCTCTAAAGACCAGCATAAATAAATATAGAACAGGATGGGGGCTAATGGATGGATGGAGGAATAGGATGGAAATCCTCCACAACCACCAGTATGAGTATTATAGAATAATATACAACTGGCAAATGAACTGGAATGCCTAACACCTCGATAGCCATTTAACGTAGAACATCCCAAATCATCAGGCACGAAAACGTGACCATTTAAAAATAACCCTGTTGCTTTACAGCCATTATGACGCCTAATTGGTGGTTCAATTGTAACAGCACTGCAGGCAGAGAAAGTGCTCAGAAAATCTCCTATTTCAAGACCCATTCTCCAGCATGTAATCCTGGAAGGCCTCCGAGAGAAATGTCAACTGTTCCAAACGTGACAGAGCTGGCTCAGTGATTAGTTTGTCCCCTTCATGGTACGGTAACCCAGCAGATCACAGGCTATGCTATGTAATTAAATAGCATTCACTGTGATGCTGCCAGTACCACCAATCTGTAATTGCTCCCTTTGTAGAGGCCCCCTCCATACACATGCACCACACACACACAGACGCACACGCACGCGCGCACACACACACACACACACACACACACACACACACACACACACTAAGACAAGCGCACACACAAGCACACACACAAACACATGCAAGTGCACGCACACACAAACTTTAGGTCCCTTGAAAAGGAGTAGCTTGGCTCCCTCCCCTTAATGATGTACCATGTAGGTGAGAGGCAGAGCTGTGTGTTTGGAGCTCATCTTGTTGTTAGTTCTCCAAGCAAGTCAACCTCTTCCAGATGACAGGGTTCTATTGGTCATCATATACCACTGTGCTGCACTGCACAGTATACAGTGCATCCGGAAAGGATTCATACCCCTTCACTTTTTCCACATTTTATTTATTATGTTACAGCCAAATTCCAAAATGGATTAAATAAATAAAAAATCTCAACATTCTACATACAATACCGCATAATGACCAAGTGAAAAAAGGTTTTTTGAATTTTTTGCAAATGTATTACAAATAAAAAAAAATTATATCACATGTACATAAGTATTCACACCCTTTGCTGTGACATTCAAAATTGAGCTCATGTGCATCCCGTTTCCACTGATCATCCTTGAGATGTTTCTACAACTTGATTGGAGTCCACCTGTGGTAAATTCAATTGATTGGACATGATTTGGAAAGGCACACACCTGTTTATATAAGGTACCACAGTTGACAGTGCATGTCAGAGCACAAACCAAGTTATGAAGTCCAAGGAATTGTCTGTAGACCTCCGAGACAGGATTGTATCGAGGCACAGATCTGGGGAAGGGTACAAAAAAATTTCTGCAGCATTGAAGGTCCCAACGAGCACAGTGGTCTCCATCATTCGCAAATGGAAGACGTTTGGAACCACCAGGACTCTTCCTAGAGCTGGCCGCCCGGCAAAACTGAGCAATTGGGGGAGAAGGGCCTTGGTCAGGTAGGTGACCAAGAACCCGATGGTCACTCTGACAGAGCTCCAGTGTTCCTCTGTGGAGATGGGAGAACCTTCCAGAAGGACAACCATCTCTGCAGCACTCCACCAATCAGGCCTTTA
This sequence comes from Galaxias olidus, assembly GCA_026901105.3. Taxonomy (NCBI): domain Eukaryota; kingdom Metazoa; phylum Chordata; class Actinopteri; order Galaxiiformes; family Galaxiidae; genus Galaxias; species Galaxias olidus. Next base: position 30,097 of record JAPMUY010002014.1, on the reverse strand, counting down.
TGGTAGAGTGGCCAGACGGAAGCCACTCCTCAGTAAAAGGCACATGACAGCCCGCATGGAGTTTGCCAAAAGGCACCTAAAGGACTCTCAGACCATGAGAAACAAAATTCTCTGGTCTGATGAAACCAAGATTGAACTCTTTGGCCTGAATGCCAAGCATCATGTCTGGAGGAAATCAGGCACTGCTCATCACCTGGCCAACACCATCCCTACAGTGAAGCATGGTGGTGGCAGCATCATGCTGTGGGGGTGTTTTTCAGCGGCAGGAACTGGGAGACTAGTCAGGATCAAGGGAAAGATGAATGCAGCAATGTACAGAGAGATCCTTGATGAAAACCTGCTCCAGAGCGTTCTGGACCTCAGACTGGGGCGAAGGTTCACCTTCCAACAGGACAACGACCCTAAGCACACAGCCAAGATAGCAAAGGAGTGGCTTCGGGACAAGTCTGGGAATGTCCCTGAGTGGCCCAGCCAGAGCCCAGACTTGAACCCGATTGAACATCTTTGGAGAGATATGAAAATGGCTGTGCACCGACGCTCCCCATCCAACTTGATGGAGCTTGAGACTATCTGCAAAGAAGAATTGGAGAAACTGCCCCAAAATAGGTGTGGCAAGCTTGTAGCATCATACTCAAGAAGACTTGAGGCTGTAATTGCTGCCAAAGGTGCTTCAACAAAGTATTGAGTAAAGGGTGTGAATACTTATGTACATGTGATATTTTTTTTAATTTTTTTTTTAATACATTTGCAAAAAATTCCCCCAAAACAATTTCACTCTGTCATTATGCGGTATTGTGTGTAGAATGTTGAGTAATTTTTTTTATTAAATCCATTTTGGAATTAGGCTGTAACATAATAAAATGTGGAAAAAGTGAAGGGGTATGAATACTTTCCGGATGCACTGTATACATGTTATGTATGAATGCATATATAGTATGTATATATTGCAGCACAAGAGTCAGGTTTTGCAACACATTTTAACCTTTGGGGTATACAACTATAGCAAAAGAGATCAAAGCAAAAACAAATTAGTGTAGGCCATCTACAAAACACTGAACATCTGTAGCTTAACAAAATTAATGAGTTGTCTGGCACATAATAAGTTTACCATAATTCCAGGTTTACATATCACATTGATTATGATTTTTATAGGAAAGAGTCTAATTTGTGGCAAAAAAAAACCAAACAGAATTAAACAAGAACAGCATATCAGAAGGGCAGTGTGTAATCAGTAATTATACAGCCAATCATAAATGTAATTTCTTTTCTTTTTTAAAGTGTGGGCAAGAAAGCGTTCATAACGCAGCAATAGGCTTGGCCAACTGTGCGGAGTGATGGAATAGGTGGACGAACATTCCTCAGGCGGTTAAGACAAGGCTAGTCAATAAGTAAAGAGCGTGTTTTCTCAAGCAGCAGTTTACACTGTAGATAGAGACAGTACACACTCATAATTTAAACTATGTGTAAGCAGCAGTGTGTGAACGGCTACAGGCTGAACTGTTAATTTCTATTGATTTATTACAAATTAACAGGAGAAAGAAAAACACAGTTTTAATGTTCTTTCAAATCAATGAATGGTTTTTGCAAGTTGTTTTGTTGTTGATTTTGAGTTCTATTAGCTTTACAATATCGCATAGATAAACACTACTTCATGTGTTACAGCTTGCCTGAGAATGAATGAAACACAACTACTATTCTTATATTCTAAGATTAATGTTTACGTATCTGCTTGAATTTATGCAAAAATATGACTACTAAAATTAATTATTGGCTGATATTCTGTGCAGGCAAGCGTGTACCCAATGCCATTCCCAAAATAAGGTTAAGGGAAGCAAGCAGATAATAACTTGGGATTAGCCGTGACGGTGACACAAAGTGTGAAGACAAAGATTATGCTAACATCTGTTACCGTGTACTTAGATTTTGCTGCACATGATTTCCCAATAGAAGATAGCAGCTTTTCAGAACTTATTCAGTCAGCCAGGTGGAATAGTGGGCCTCAACAAACCCACATTGTCGTAGAAAGCGCAAAGTAAGCTCTCTCTCTGGTGAAACTGCACGTTTCCATACATCCAGTCAAGACAATTTTTCAGCAACATGAACTAAATCATATTTCCATATACATGTCTTGAAGAGAAAGACTTAAGCGTGAGCGTCACCTTATCTTATAAACACCATGCCAACCTATTCGAAGCTAAACTACTATTCTTTCACAGTCACCGGAGTTCATTTATTGCTCACATAGTATTCGGTCAAATGTCCGAAAGTGGCCTTGCTCCTTTACTAAATACTGGGGGTGCAATGGTTCAAGAAGCCAACGGATCGGTCGGTTCACATTGCGGTTTCGGTTCGGTAGATTGTACAGGGGGTTTACCAATGTCAATTCCAACGTTCTCTTTATTTTACTTCATTTGGATTTACTTTATTTATACCATCCAATATGAGACTAAATCCACACATTTTCTTTTTAAAGAAAAAGTGTGAGTTAGGTAACTAAACAAACAAAGACATGTGAGATATAGGCTACAGTACATCAGTGGGTGTGAGCTTGTGTGGCTCTCATACAGGGGGTGTGTTCTTAACAATGCACTTTTCATCACCCAGTTGAAAATAAGTGCACAGTTATGGTCAGGTAACTTTCAGCTGCCCAGGAGGTCAAACAATCTGTAGTAAGAGCTACATAATGTTTTGGCCATTGCCTTTTCAATTGCCCCCATGTCCCTTCATAGAACTCAGGAATGACATGTTACTGAAGTGCAGATGGAATGGGACACTAGAACGCAGCTCAAGCTTTTTCACCATTTCCCGAAATTCCACTTCACTAACACGGCTGAAAAGATCTCAATGAAAACCCGCATCGCTTCGGTAATTTATTTATGTCTGTCTGAACTGGTACTGAACATTAGTTGAAAGGCAGCGGGTTGAAATTGTTCTGCCAACTATACTTTCAAACAATGAATTCAGAAAGTCACGTTTTTATTGATCACCTTTGTTACCATGAAATTTTAGACAACGTCCATTATTTCAAAATACTCTTGCAGACTTGTATCAAGGTAGCGCAGATTGACTTCCCAAACAGACAACATTTTTTTCCGATGGTGAACCGAACGGTTCGATTTATTACCAAGAACCGTGGCCCCCCCTACTAAATACATTGTATCCTCTGGAATTTCACTGACTGAATGAGGTGGGGCTGATGATTAGCGAGGTGATTGGTGACACATCGCGGTCTACATAGTATTCTCGTTACTGAATTGAATACTTTGACACTAGCATGTAGTGTAACTGACATTAGCTGATAGCTGCTCATAATATGCGGTATTCATTATCCAACTATTTCTCCATATTGAGCACCCCCATCTTGCCCCACTTGATTGGTCAGGTGGGATCCAATTAGCCGAAAAACAAAGGGCTTTAAAAGCAACGGACGTAAGAGTTTGAAGGTGTGCTTATACTCGGTGAACAATAAAAATAAGCAATGAAAGGTCTATTGGGATAGTGATTTACGTCAACATATGATAATATGCCTCGGAGCCACTCCAGTTCCCAGCGGGTATGGCGTCTTTGAAGCTTTTAAGGTCACCATTTAACAGTGCTAATTATGAACAACCTCTAATTCAAGCACCAACAAGGCGAAGTAGTGAATCGTGAGCATTCTTTTCTACCTAATAAATATCCCGCTGTGGCTCGGGCTTCTTGGGAGGCTTTGCCAGAGTGGCTCGAACACAATTTGATCAGATGTGACATTTTATCACAGTGCAGCACTAAGCACTCAGTTCAAAGAACTGTTCCGAGATGCACCTCCTTAAAAAGTTGTAGAAAGGCAAGAATAGGCATGGTCTTGGTGTACAGCCAATGTACGCTGGTAAATGAAAGTGTCATGAATCTTCAAAACCTAAACAGCTAGTTGGATACAAACTAGCATTTTATTGAGCTATTGAAAAGCATTGTAAGATTAATTTATTCTTCGGACAGTATCTGCATAAGAAGGGGAAACACATAAAAGCATCCTTTTGTTTTTATTGGTCTTCTGATTATTGAGTCAGCATATTCAATACAGTCCGACATTAAGCTACTTTAGTTTAGAACAATGTGAGTTGTTGTCTGTCCCTATATGTCGGCCCTGTGATAGACTGGCGACCTGTCCAGGGTGTACCCCGCCTCTCGCCCTGTGTCCGCTGGGATAGGCTCCAGCCCCCCCGTGACCCTGTACAGGATAAGCGGTAAAGTTAATGGATGGATGGATAGTTTAGACCATATAATATTTACATTAGGTATTCTAATATTTTTGGTCGAAATACCTGAAATTGTTTAAGAATAATTGGATTTGATATGGTATGATATTTCCCCCAGTCAGAGCTGGTTAATGTGGCCCGGGAAAGGGAAGTTTGGGATGCCCTGCTGGAACTGCTACCTCCGCGACCCGACCCCGGACAAAGCGGATGAAGATGATGATGATGATGATGGATTTGATATGCATGTTTGTTTTATCAATAAATTAAAAGAGGACTTAAGTGTGTTGCCATCTCACCAGAAGCAGCCATAGGAGGGGTGATCACAGCACATACTGTATTACGTCATTCCTTATTTACTAGACCCAAGGGGAGCACAATGTCACCCAATGTTTAAGTACAAACACAACCAAAAACTAAACATACGATTTCTCATCATGATCCAATACTGTTCATTAAACAATGTCAGGGGCTGCATCCCAAATTGCATATCACTACTTTTAACTTTAACAGTACAGCTGTGCAACTGCCCTTACTGTTTTAATGCCTGCAGTATGCATACACTTGGGACATACTACTTCGTCATAACATATAACATTGCGTATAAAACTTTGACCCCCTCGCTCATACACCCGTTGCGGGCCGTAGCACAAAATTAGAGTCTGTCAAAGTAATGTGCTGTCATCTGTCTGTGGCTGTGCTCCCTTGGGGCGGCTCAGTCGATGTGACATACCCTCCGCTTCATAGAGGATTGTGGGTTAGAATAGCCAGAAAAGCATGCTGGCTTGCATATTGCAAAATGCATCCGGATGCAGTAGGACATCCTGGTATTTTTTGCATACTGTATTGGGACATAATAAATCTCATTCTGGCTTACTAAATAGTATGGTAGAATGGGTATTGGGACACCCATGGTGTTTGTTTGGTGTCCAGCCATTTTCTTTTTCCCTGTGTGGTGGTTACCACAGAAACAGCCAATCTAGACGGGGTCACTCAGCTGTTGGCTGATTGTGTTAGGGGCCACAGCAGTGGGAGGTGTTGGACTGAGTGACTGACAGCAGTAATGGTTCTGATGCAAGATTTCTCTCTCTCTCTGTATATATATATAGTTTTTATTTATATTTTTTGCATTGGCACCCATTTTTTAAAACAGACTTATCAAGCACAATTAGCATCCTAAAATATATAGTTTTTAAATTAAGAATCTTTGAATCTTAACCCAAGAAGAAATTCAACCATATCAGCATATCATCTGTTCCTTAGATTCCTACCCAATTTGACATACACCTTTAAAGATATTGTAGATGTCAACGAAAAACGTGTGCTAACTTGATCAAGGTGAAAAATATTGATATTAAACCTGCTGTGTAAATGTTAAGAGATCTACAGAAGTGAACGACTATGGCTAAGGAAAATATTCTTTCTGAAGGGGCCGTGCAGCAGGTTGCAAGACATCTGACCTACCATCGACAGCGCTCTCTTGAAATCTTTTGTACATAGAGCGTCAATCATCACCTGGCTGACATTATATACTGACTCACGATGTTCCTTTTATAGGGCAAACAGACGTTGCTGGAGCCCTTCATGCTTCTTTCTATGCACAAGTTCAGTCATAGATCAACCCAGACACGTGATACAGTAAAAGCCTCCGAAAGAGACTGCTACATATTCCCTGACCTTTACGTAACGGTAAAACTCACTGATCTGGACAGCAAGCTGGCTAGACAATAGATACCGACTCACCATGCTTTTCCACACTCACAGAATCTCCTGCACCGAGTCTAAATTCTGCTTAGCAACCTCCTTTGTTCACACTAATGTATTCCTACACAGCCCCTGAAATAAATTAAATCCATAAACCCAGTTGAAATTGTTCAGCACTAACCAGGTTAGGTGAGGCAAATGAATTCACTGGTGGACTCAAACTTACTGCCTACTTAGTAAAATGTAATCATGTGTTGGGGAGGGGGGGTGCATGAGCTTGAATAATCATGACAGCACAGGGGAAACAGAGCCACTATTCTGACAGAGATTACATTTGCAGTTTGCACCATCAAAAATGACCATTACTGGAGGATCAGAGCGGTTGGAGTTTGAAACCGAAATGTCCTAATTTCCCCACCGAAAGTCCGACCCGATTTGCTGAGCAGGTCATTAGGTGGGTTAGTTACACCTGCTGACCTCTGGATAATGGCGTCCGCTGTTAGGCTGACCCGCCGGCCCATGACACCACACAGCGCCCCCATATTTCAGACATGTTGTCTTCCTTGCCACAGCTCACGATGAGCCCTGTCTAACGCGGCTCCTGTAAATCGGAGTGGCTGTGTTGGTGAGTGGGCCACTCGGTTTCCTTTACGAATCGATAGGCGTCGGACGAGGTTATTTGCTCAGTCGGTCGTAAATGCAGCTGCAGGGAGGTGGACATGGTAGTGGAAGATAAACGATGGGCCTGTGCTGGTCTAATGAGATCAAAGGCCCAGGGCCCTAAACCACTGGTATTCCCCTCAGTAATTACTGCTGCCAAGGAAAGCACACAGTTATAATTGGTTGGCTGACAGGAACGTTTCTTTAGTTTTTGGATCTGTGGAAATTAGCTGTTGTCCAGGTACATAGCCCATTGTGGGTCTAACATAGATTATGCCAACAATACAACAGACTGGACTCGTCGTACACAATGATGCTGTCCATGTAAATTGAAAGAGAACATGCAATTGGGCTGGATCCCTTTAAAAACTACACTGTATGTGCTGTAGGCAAGGTGGGTAGTGTTACAAATCATCTGAGATCCTCTGTAATTGCCTTAACCTCTATTCACACTTGCAGCAATAATGTGTCAAGTATTGCTTAAGGTGGACAAAATTTATCTATTAATCCCTGGAGTCATTCATTTATTCTCCTTATGCCCAGATATTCCTAACAGGACATCTGAAAAACTTTGCCTTCTAAATGTGTTTTTACAAAACGCAAGAAAAGAATAATAATAATAAAATACTTTATTTTGTCTATGTGAGCCATGGTAACTGTCACATTTTGTCACTTTAAGTGTAGTTTAAATACATAAAAAATAACAACTCATCCAACATTTTACTTTGTCTTAATGGTATTTTGTTTTCACCTATAGCTACATTTTCACAAATTAATATAGCATCAACAACTGAGCAAATTATAATATCTTTTTAGCTTGTAAATCCATCATTACTGTATGTCATGGGTTCTTTTTGCTCAGGCAAACTTATTGTCAGAGTTTAAGGCTGTATTCATATATATGTGGAAACATACCCACAGAAGGTGATGAGACCTTGTGACTTTATGGGAACAATTTTAGCCAACGCACCGTTTATTAATCAAAATTATATAAATATATTTGCTGAGAGAATGTGCTTTCCAGGGCTTTGAATAGAATCTGCTCTCCTCACCTCGGCCTCTCCATCTCTCGGCTGTTGTGTGTGCACCGTGCAAGTGGCAGGGATGCCAAACTTACACAACGGAAGGGTGTGTGTGTGTGTGTGTGTGTGTGTGTGTGTGTGTGTGTGTGTGTGTGTGTATGTGTGTGTGAGTGTGATTGCAACTTTATATTTGCATATACTTTCATTGCAGCAGTATTCTATAATGATGCAGAGACCAGCCATTAGAGAGAGAGGCACACAAATTGCGAGGAATCGTGAAGCGTTTCAAACCACAATGGACTTTGTGAGTGCGGAGAGTAGCACCGTGCATTTATCATCAGCTGGGCCAGCATTCATTTATATGCAGATCCCCGACCACAACTGAGAGTTTTCCTGTCGATTTGGATGGACCACCACACAGAGCCACTATGACTAGATGATAAGGCCATAGCCTAGCTGACTGGAAAAAGGATTGGAATGGAATTGAATTAAAGAGCCTGCCTCACGATGTGTTTGGATGTTCAGCTTGTGATTACAGACGTGTCGAGGTTGCCTACCCCTCCACGGGTGCTCTCTCCTGAACCTGGAGGCCATGTAGACACTATGTGACAATGTGTAGCATGTTGTACAGAGATGCGTGTTACGGCTTCGTTCTTTATGTCTGGCATGGCTTCACAACATACCGCTACGAATAGTCATCACCAACCACGACGCAAATGCATTTAAAAGCCTTGGCCATGACGAGCATGCACACCACAAGGATGTGTGAATAAAAAAACTCCCCCGTTCTCACTCTCTCACAGACACTGTGTTGAGACCATATCGGTCTCCCTTGTGGCACAGACGCTATGAGCAATGCCGTAGCTAAGAGGGGTAATGGAGGAAGGATTTCAGGGGTCCTGAGCTGGTGAAGGGGCTGCTGTGATTGATACGTTTGTAAAGCATAGGCTTTCATAGACCCTGGGGTTCTAGTTACTTCCCTGACAGTGAGGAAATGTATTGAGCAGCAGGAACCGTTGGTTCTGAGCGTCTTTCCTGGGACGTCCCCGCTGTTACCACACGTTATGCAGATAAGAGTACAAGACCATGATCCTACAATTCCATGACAGGAGGAATACACAAGCGTTTAGCTAAAGGAAAGGGCTCGATAGGGTCATGTTTACCTAATGGATGGGTAGAGCTCCTATCCGCGACTTATTTAACAGCAAACCTGTGTACTGCCACTGACAGATGGGACTATGACAGCTCATGTCACGTTTATTGTTTGTGTTGATGTTTTACAGTGGCTGGCATTGAAGAAAGCAATAAGCTGGCCTTTAAGTAATCCATATCAAGGCTTTATCAACAATATTCTGGTAAAAATAATGATTAGGGAAGTAGGTCTAGCCTAAATCTTTTTTTTTTTTTTTTAAGATACATTGTTGGCAAGATTCCACGGAGAATTCAAACATTATGATTATTAATATGCAATTTACTTTCACCTCCTTTAAACAAGTTTGTCATTGGCCGTGTGCCTATTATAAAACGTCCGAATGGGATGGTAATCACTCAGAACAGTCAGAGATAATACAAAACAGGCTGTTTGAAAGACATAGGCATATTGGTTTACTACTGTATAGATGCATAGCAAGTGTGTCATATACGCAACCCTAAATAGGTCACATTCATTCACTTGAAAATACATGCATTTACTGTTCCCTGCGGAACCACTGCACCTTACAACTTAGGGGTTTTCAAACCGGGTATGTCGATAATAAAACAGGACATGTGATCTAAATGCAAATGTAACAATGCATTCGGAACCAGATATTTGCATCATGGGGAACTGTTTTAGATCGCCTCGGTTTAGGCTAAACACGGTGTAAATAAAGGCAGCGGTGTTTTTACGCGCTTACCTGTCATAACTCCATCGACTGTAAGACATACTCCTGTTGCTTGTGACTCCATCCATGACTGAAGTGGACAGCTGGTATTCGAGGACACCGCACAGAAAATCTGGGTTTGCAACTTCGCGCTGATATTTTCAGATCCTATCTGAGGATGAATTAACTGACTGTGCGATACGAACGGCCGCATACACTGAACGATTCAATGGGCAGCGCAATTACATAGGCTTGTCCAACCGGGTCTAACACTAGGGACTAAACCATTTTGGGACTGGATAAGGGGGATAGCAAATGTGTACAAGTTGGCAGCAGGTACAGTTACTCCGTTTATAAATTGCAAGTCTATTCGAATGAATAAACGTCCACGATATAAAAAAGGGATACAACACAATTTCAACAGCATGCACATTGGTTAAGATCAACTCGTTTATTCAAAACTGAGATTACAGTTAGATTGGCCTTCTTAAAAAAGAACTGTGAGTTTGGACACACAAACGTATGTAAAATTAATTTACCCTATTTCATGGGGTCCACTTCGATTATCTTATGCAAAATTATGTTTTTTGCCAAATCCATCTGATCAATATTGTACATTCGCATATAATTTGATTACACAGCCAATGCGTTCTGTGGAAGTATTTTAGAGGAAAACAATAATACATATAGATTATTGCAGGCCATTTATGACTGCACCAAGGATTAGACAGAACTCCTTTACTAAACTGTAGCTACCTGGGAGAACATACACTGAACATTAAAAACCACTGTCAATGGAAGTGAATTACATTCATGGGCACCCAAGGCTCAATAATGTGAGTGGGGAGCAAAGCCTAGCCCGTCTGGTCCGACCCCACAGCAAAGCTAATGTTGCACAAATTGCTGAAAAGGTACATGCTGGCTATGAAAGAAAGGTGTCAGAACACAGCTTGCTGCATGGGGGCTGTGTAGCCGCTGACCGGTCAGAGTGCCCATGCTGACCCATGTCCGCTGCCAAAAGCTCTTACAATGGGCATGTGAGCGTCAGAACTGGACCCTGGAGCAATGGAAGAAGGTGACCTGGTCTGATGAGTTACTTTTTCTTTTGCATCATGTGGATGGCCGGGTGTTTGTGTGTGTCGTCTACCTTTGGAAAAGATGGCACCAGGATTTGCTATGGTAAGAAGGCAAGCTGGCAGAGGCAATGAGATGCTATGGGCAATGTTCTGCTGGGAAGCATTGGCTCCTGGCATTCATGGGGATTAACATTGCGGCAGTAACGCACTCCTGCAGGTTCTTTCTCTACAACATCAGGAGGATACGGCCCTTCATCACAAGAGAGGCTGTGCAGGTCATAGTCCAGGCCCTTGTCATCACATGCCTGGACTACTGTAACTCCCTCTTGGCTGGGTTGACTGCGAGTGCCATCAAACCCCTTCAGCTCATCCAGAACGCAGCCGCTCGTCTGGTCTTCAACCTCCCTAAGTTCACTCACACTACTCCTCTACTTCACACATTGCACTGGCTGCCGGTAGCAGCACGCATCAAATTCAAGTCACTTGTCCTAGCCTATTGGGCGATGATTGGAACTGCACCCTCCTATCTAAAGTCGATGCTCAGACCCTACACTCCATCCCGACCACTGCGCTCTGCCATCGAATGTCACCTTGTTGCCCCCTCACTCCGTGGAAAGGCACCTCGTTCACAACTTTCCTCTGTCCTTGTCCCTCTGTGGTGGAATGACTTCCTCACGAATATTAGGACCGCATCTTTGTACACTTTCCACCGAAACTTAAAGACTCACTTGTTTTGACTGCACTTTGGCTCTTAAATTTCACGTTACGTCTACATAGCACTTCTACTTGATTTACTAAGCAATTGTTTGCTCTCAGAAATTGTTTGTAGTTGGTTTGCGATGGTTCTGTTTATATCCTGATGTTTACTGGAGCTGTTGCTTAGCTCTTATCTAGATGATTAGGTTTGGAATGCACTTATTTTTTCTACCTGACTTATCTTGTTATTGGCACTATTTTTTGTAAGTCGCTTTGGATAAAAGCGTCTGCTAAATTAATGTAATGTAATGTATTGTAACACCTACCACCTACTTTAACATAGTTGCAGACCATGTACACCCTTCATGTCAATGGTATTCCCTGATGGCAGTGGCCTTTTTCAGCAGGCGTGTTGTCTTGGCCTCCAAATTCTCAAAATCTTAATCCGATGAAGCATCTGTGGGTTGTACTGTAACAGGTCCGATCCATGGATGCCTCTGCACGAGGGGGACCGACATAATATTAGGCAGGTGGTTTTAATGTTGTGGCTGATCGTTGAATATCTTCACGGTGAAACAAACTGTAATGATGTTAGTTACATCACCATCAGATGTGATGGCGGTCATGGCACAGTCCATTTCTGTTGTAATCAATCGAAAAAAAATTTTTTAAATTAAAATCATGTTTTAATTTTGCGAGTTACTGCTTCGATTGGGAGGGAACCTATGATGGAGGGCATCATTCCTAAACATGATAGCTTGGAGAGCCGAAGCAAGTACCTACAGTATCAAATGTTGATTAATTTAGGCTTTGATCGTTGATGAAAAGAACTGATACTCTAGTATGTAGCTGATGCTTTATTACTTCCAGCATTGCCACAATTGGATGACATCTTTTTCATGTATTTTGTAGCTTTTACTCCGATGAAGGCAACTTGGAAGGGACTACTTGACAGCTTGTGTAAAATATGCCCATCCAGTAACGTCCATAAATTTTTTTCTGATTACTAAAACAATATTTCTGCACATAAACATATACTTGAAATGTTGATTTGTTTTTTTTATCCCTTGTTGACTAAATGGTTGTAAGGGTTTTACCATGGGGAGTGGTCGTTTTATTATTACAACCCAAAGGCTATATAGAACCGTTAACACCTAGTATGCAAGGTTGTTGACAAATGAGTGGAGTACCGAGTCAGTGGATCAATACGAGCCTGTAGGCTCATCCTAGATTGAAATGTATCCCTTATGTTGCCTGGCTGCCTAGGCACTTTAGTGCTGTTGTTCTGCGTTGCTGACCAGAAAATCTAAATGTACATAAATGGTTGGTGCTGGTTCACTACTGTATGTTCACCTCTGATAGTGAAAACCAATGATGACCCTAGAAGGCATGAATAGGCTGTCTGAATCAGTGAATGTTGAATGGTACCCACTGAAGGGTTTGTGTCTGTGTGCATGTTTGCCGTGATAGGTCTTTTTGTGTATGTGTGTGTGTGTGTGTGTGTGTGTGTGTGTGTGTGTGTGTATGTGTGTGTGTGTGTGTGTGTGTGCATGTGAAAGAGAGCGATAGAGAGAGAAGCAACGAGAAAGAGAGCGCATCAACAGATAAGCAAGTAGCAGCTGCCTTCCGGCTCTTTCAGTGGGACTCTGGCAGAGCGTGACTGGCATGCCGTGAGGTAGCGTTTGATAGCGGGCTCCAACTTCTCCCTCGGTGCCAGCCAGCCCAACGTCAATGGAGAGAGGGCTAAGAAGGGGGTGGCAGTGGGCTCCTGGCGGTCTGAATGGAGCTCCTTCAGACTTTTCAGGATTGGAGTTGAGCAGACAATAAGGCTGACTCTATTACGGCTCCACCACGGGGCCTCAGCCACCAGACAGGGCCCAGTGATGGACAGCAGCTCAGTGACTGAGGGTACGACGTCACTAGGTGGCACCTGAGGAAACATTCCGCCATATCAGTAACCACCACATTTGGTTAAAGGACCACGGGTTGGATAACTACCTCTGCAATTCGGACAGTTTATGAGCCATCCCATGGCTGTGATTTTGTCTACTCTGTGGATTGAATCTTCATAATGTTTCAGCAATTCCTGCCAGTCCCCCTTTTCCCTCTCCTCTAAAAGCAGCTATTAGCAAACCATGGTAATTGCCCAATTGGCTCTGTCAGCACTGGAATAGGTTTTTGTGACATAATTCAGAGCGGTGAAATTATGCCTCTTTTAAAGGTCTACCTTTGGAATATGCAAGTGCTCTTTATAAAATTCAAAGCTCCCATCCGCAGCTCAAGCTTTTAGGCTCTCAGACAGGGTTCCCAGCGCACCACAATCTGATCAGTGGAATCATGGAGCCAGGGGGCGAGGCATGGTCTGTGGGACGCGTGGAGAAGGACAGAATGCTGCAAACTATTCATTAATGGGTGTAGAGTATCATGGTGCTGTCACTTTTCCTGGGGGCGGGGGGGGGGGGGGGGGGTGAATGGAGGAGGAAGCGACCTGTAAATTGCCTGCCTGAAATTGTAAAGATTATGTTATTGTCTGTTTGACTGAGAAAAAGCTGGATGGATGATGACGGTTAGTGAGATTAAGAGAGAGACAAAAGAGATGTTGGAAGGGTAGTGTCCGTGCCTTTTCCGGAATGAGGTATCATCAGCCTGCTTAAATCCTGATCATGGAATCACATAAATATGGCCTCCGAGTGACTCCGTCGAAGGATGACTGTTCTCGCATAGCCAGAAACAATCATAAACACATTTCCTATACAGTTTCTTTTGTTATCGTGTCTAACCAGGATATGTGGGCTGGATGTCAGCAGATCCTAGAGCAGCTCTTACAATTATAGCAGACATACACTGACAAGTAACTCTAGTCAAGGGACCTGAGAAAGAAAGAGAGCTAGAAATGGACAGTGAGACATATAGACACGGTCACCCAGTGAGGAGCAGGTTTCATTTCAACAGACTAAGAGAGACTGAGATGGAGACAGAGAGAGTTACAGTCAAAGCGGCTGATTTTATAAACTCCCTGCACCCGCCTGAAAAAAATAATCCCTGAGTACACTGATGTTCCACTGAGGGGAAAAATAGAAAGAAAGAGAGAGAGAGAGCGAGAGAGAGAGATGTGCGCATTTCCACACAGAACCAATAGATGACTAATATAGCGTACTCACTCCCGAGTTAGATGTTCCTCAACGATTAATAAATTGATTGTCCTGTCTCTCCCTCTCTCCCACCTTCTCTGTACTCTTATGGCCGCTGCATGTGAGTGGAGTGCTGGATGGAATATCAATGGGCATCCCAGCTAGGTCAGCCAGGTGGAGAGGAGCTGCAAGTATAGCATGCTGACGTCTACCTCTCCGCCACTGGTTCTGTGGCCTGCTGGCTTACTGAGAGAAGGAAGCTATCGATGCCTCGTCCTCTGACCCCTTTCTCCCTCCCTTCCTCTACCCCTCGGCTTCCCCGTTTCCATCGCTCCCCTCTTTCGATTCCATCTTCCCTTGTTCCGTCTACCTCTCTCTCTGACTCCCTCTCACTCTTCTTCCTTCCCCGCCTTCCTCAATTCTGTCTATATTATCTCTGCCAGCATTCGGCCCGTGCTCATGGTCTTCATCCCTCTGTAGTTCCCCGTCCTAAATCTCCTGTGGTAACTTTGATCAAAGGTCTGGAGTGGCGTGTGGGCGTCCATGGCTAAATGACACGTTTCTCCACTGCCTTTCATGCAATCCCAAGCCCTGGGGGAACAGAACACGCTGTCCTGAGGCAAACTAGGCGGGCATCTTGGCCCCTCCGCGAGGCCAGGCTTATTTTCTGCCAGTGAGAAGCATCAAATGGGATTTAATGAGATCTGCCTTTTGAAATGCGTCCCCTTGTGTGAAGTCTTTGGAGAGGACAGAAATCGAAGGGAAATCACATGCAAGCTCTCAAACCATCTTGTTAGGCAACAGACAGAGGAGGATAATCTGAGGGGAGATTTAGATCGGTCCTAAGTGTATTTTCACAGCACATTCTTCCTGTTTATTATGCACTCCACACCAACTAGCTTTGAGGCATGAGTCATGTGCTTTTTATGAAAATAGATGTATCATCATTCATCAATGACAAAGTCTTATTTGTATTTATTTTATATACAAAGTATGGAGACAATCCAAATTATCCACGTTACCTGTAATAGTACAAACCCTGCAAATATCTTTTTATTGAAGTCTCGGTGAACCAGACCCACCATTTTTACTTCGGAGAAATGTCAACCATCCTGTCACACATAAAAACGTATCACAAAGTGACAAGCCAACAACATTTCAAGGTACCGCAGTTCTTGTCGGACCCAGCTCGACACCTGGCAGATGAGTCAGAAGCTCCCAAGGCCACCAAGGACAGAGCGGCGGCCATCAGAATTATCGTCCACAGTTATTTTCAAACCAAATGTCCCTCCAAAACACTCCTGCCACTGATTCACGAGGCACTTCGCCAGGCTGCTATGGCAACCCTGTCCCTGTCCTGCAATTTACTTCCAAGTTGTGGGCTAAATTCTGGTGTCCGCTATTCAAGACGGAAAACGCTCAAGTGCCGACTGCCCTCATATTTCATGTTGAAGGTGACCAAAATAACATTATGATCGAGTCAAACGAGGTCGATATTTGGATGAATGGATCCCTGGTTTACAAGACAAGCCAAACAGAAGCATGTGATTCGTCATACAGAGCAATAGATGAATTCATACTTTGGGGGAAAAAAATGCTATTCTAGACCTTAGGCTTATAGTATGCTTGGCTGCCAGTGGTTTGAGTCCTTCATTATAAATTAATATTGACTCACTGAGATTTGTGTTACAATACACAAACAGATGCATTCTTCCTTGAATTTGTTGCTACAATATCTAAGATGTCTTCATAGATTGGGCATACATTTGACATTAACAGTTTTTCTTTTTACAATCGCTACGACACCAATTTCAGAACCTTGCACACATTTTTTCAACCTTAGAAAACTCTCAAAACCGTCAACACTTGCAACACAGGCATTTCAAAATCTTACGTTTTACAACTATGTTTTTGAAGAAGTTTTACAACTTCAGATGCATTGGTTCAAATCACTAATTATGATGGAATACCATGGAAATATTAGTTTAGATCACGCACACACAACATACCTATAGTTTCACCATTGTTGGTACAATCCTTTAATATAGAGGTATAAAATACTTGATACATGTTTCAATATGGTTCTAAAGGCATTTCTGTAAATGGTGTAGTGGAGAGAAACAGTGGACTCATACAACACAATTAGAAATGTATTTCCTGTATGATATAAAATCCCAAAGTTAGGTCAAAACAAAAGTACAGCTACAGTGTCAAACAAAAACATCTTCCTCAACTGACTGTCTTGAAATACAACAGCTTAGTCTTTACCATGTCCTTTAACAGCCCTCTGAAGAGGGGCGCAGTCATGCCTTTCACCTCCTCCTCCTCCTCCTCCTCCTCCTCCATGTCTCACTGCATGACGTCTATTGTGATCTGCATAGCCTGCCTGTTCCAAATGCATATGTTGTTGTATGTGAAAACGAATCTTTTTATACTTTTACTACATTGGGAAATCAATCATCAGTAATGAGTTGTTACGGTGGTATTGAAAAATATGTGGCAAAGGCCTGCATGTACATACTGTCAGACCTGAAAACAGTGTCTGGAACAGGGCTACACTAGACCATAAAAACAGTGTCTGATAAAAGATGGCGAAAAAGTATGACATCTATAGATAATATGGATGAAGTTCCACTGCAAGTAGTGTCAATGGATCTCTTTACCCTGGGAATGTCTTTATCTAAACACTCAGTTTCCACAACACTAGGCATTTGGAGAAGCGGTTACTTCTCATTTTGAGCTGTTGTATTAGTAGATAATTAGACGCATTGTGTGAAATGAAAATAAATTAAATGAAATCATTTCATGTCATGTATGAATTGCATTTGGAAATAACGATACATGTTTTGTTTTGCCATTTTGAATGGCAGTTGATTTCTGCTCAATTAACCAATTATATTTTTATGTGTATTGTATCAAAACAAAAGTGTTCAGTTTTGTAAAAAAGGGGCATTTGGATGATCTGTTTTGAGTTTTGTGTTTAGAGTAAAAAAAAAAAAAAAGTATTAATGCCGTAGCGTTTGTTAAAGATTGTAAAACCAAAGCACTCCTTTTGTTTTTTTTTTGTGAAATTTTATTAGCACCAAAAGCTATACATACGGAGGAGGGAATGGAAGGGGAAATTCAAATATAGCATGGATGTACTCTAGAATCAGCTCATGAATATGATGTTGTTTTTCCCAATGCAGCGGTCAGATGTTCTATATGTCAGACCCCCAAAACACACAGTCAGTATACTGACCCTCACTCACCCTATGGAGGCTAACTGCTACTGTGAAGAAATAATCCATGACACATTGAGTGAATGTTTAGCAGTATGAGCTAGATCCTGCTTTTGGAAATCATCACAAAATGGAGACACTCATAATGCTCGAGCCCAAACTGCAGGCCCTTCAGTCTTCTTCAGTGAACCTACTGCAAGAATAAAATATCCCTCTTTACATACAAGCCTAAATCACATACAAACGCATAAAAACACTTAAATAAGAAAATAATGTAGAAAAGTAAACAGTAAAACCCCTTAATCAAGTCCATATCTGAATCAATTTCATTGTCTCACTTTCTTTTGTGTCTTTTATAACATGAGGATTTACAAATGTGTAAAAGGAAAAACAAAGCTTTCCTTTGTCTCTTTGGCGTCTTCAGCTTGACAGGTGAGAGGTCAGACTGTGGTTTACCGGGAACATACTCCGATGCTAGGCACTTCCAAGGGACCACCGTTGTCATGGAGACCGAAGCCTAGCAGCCAAATGTATGCTACATTGGGATGCTGCAGAGGCCTCTATAAAACTTTAAACTGAAGCTTCATAAATTATTACCAACCACAGTATTTGAAATGCTGAACAGGAAGGAATAAACTGAATATCACCCCTTGACCAAGATCCCAAATCAATTAGCAAATACAGAGAGTCAAATCAAATTTATTACGCCGGAGCGGTTCTAAATAATAGATTCAAAGGAAACATTGGGTTATGTATCATCATTATCAAAAGAGGTACTTGAAATACTAGAAATGATTTCATGTACTCTACTTGTCAAAAAGCACTTAAAAACAGACAAGACTTTTGGGTTCCACCTCTTTGGGGAGAGGTTGTGATACAGAGGAGTGTACACATAAATCATTTGACATTATAAGCATAGCAGGTGAGACTATGCCGTATTTGCAACCTATGTCTAGAGGCCTTTACATGGAAATATAATAGAAACTTCATATTTGACCATTGAGAGGCAAGCAGCATCCACAAACAAAAAATGGATCCACCTCGATAGCTTAAGGATTAAGTCATATATAACTTTATGGGCTATCTAGGTATTATAATAGACTATACATAGTTTGTATATATTTAAGGTAATATAATATGTCAAACTAAAGTCATAAAAGTCACACTGCATTGGCGATTTGATAAATCATTAGAAATGTATTTTTTAAAATCACAAACTTCACCTATGTACAGTAGAGCTAGCTGATTAGCAGATCAGAAGTAAAAACGCTTATGGCACGACATACACAAAGCTTCATAAGGTAATATTCCTATTCTAGTGAGACACTAGAAAAACAAAAACAAAGAACTTTCTTAACATTCTGTAAATGTTTCATCATTCGATCCCGGCAAAAGTACAAACGTTCACTACAAGGCAAAGAGAAGTCCTTTGAAGTACAAAAAATATGAATGGTTAAGCTGATATAGAAGGCAATGTTTAGTGTTGGGACTGCGCCACGTGAATTACATTTATGTCAAAGGTAGAGTGGCGTTCTGAAGATTTGGCATTGTCAGTTTCTTTCCTTCTAGATATGAAGTCCGAGCGACAGTGACTCCTGACTTAAAAGTGCCCCAGGATTGGCTGTCTAAAGTCATGTCATGATGTCATGTGGAGAAAGGCAGCGGTCAAGTCATCCCAGCAGGATGTGATGTGAGCAGAAGCAGCAGGACTGTGGAGGCCAGTAGCTGTGTGAGTGAGAAGTGATAAGGCCCAGTCAAACGATCACACAATGACAGCCACTTTTGTCCTTCTCCTTCCGTGTGGGCTCCGGCGAGGGTGGGCATTCCTGTTCTTGGAATTTCCTGCAAAGATGGCAAAGCACACATTCAGTCAGTATGGACACTTTGTCTTTAGGACCTTTGTCATAATCACTTCACATCACATTGTTTGAAATTAAGTCGTTTCCTTTAGCTACAAATACTGAGCTGAACATTAGATTTCGGTTGAATGATGTCTGCCTTTGACCAGGACCACACAAGTGAGTTGCACACAGAGATAAAGAAGGGAGGGCTGCCCCCTGCAGGCAGACAGAGGCCACACACCTGATGACTCTGACCAGCTCGTGGAAAGCCTGGTCTACATTCATACGGATCTTTGCGGAGGCCTCCATGTAGGTGACTTTGAGCTGTCTGGCCAGTTGCTGGCCTTCCTCCTGGGTTACCTAGATGGAGGAGACACAGATACAGACATCACAGACGAAAAAATAAAACAGTAGAAAGGTTGGTCCGTTTGGTTAGCCATTAATCACTGGCGCCCCCTGCTCGCAAGGAGGAGAATTACACATTGTTTCTCAAACAAAAGAATACTAATTGACGTTAAAATATTTCATAGATGCATTACTCATTTTACAGATGCCTCTCTTCAAAATATTATTATTTGTAAACCTGAGAGGAATTACTCCCAAAAATGTAATTGAGACATTGTCTAAAAATAACACGGTATACAATCCGTGAAACATAAATGAAATAAGATCAACGGAACAAAATTTAAACAAAATATATTCAACTAAAATAGGCAAATGCAAACAATAAACAGTCCTTGCTAAATGCAGTCAATAGACCTGGGCTACTTTGCAGTCCACTGTGCATTGACTATATAAGCCTCACTGCTGTAAGTGAGTCTTTCACCACACTGTGTCAGTGTCAGCTTATGAAAGAGAGAGATGGGGGGAGAGAGAGAGAGAGGTGGAAGGAGCGACAGAGGGAGTGAACTGCTGCATCCTCCCTTCCTATGCTTCTCAACCCACTCACTCTTTATCTTTACCACAACAGCTATTTCTTTCTACTTCACCGACATCTTTTTCTTTGTCTACCGAAACAGCAGCATCTTTATTTGTTTTCATTTCCAATTCGCAAACAACACCTCTATGAAATTGTGTTTCCCTTCCAAGAAAAATAGAAATATGTTGCCTGGTTTTTGTTGAATTCATGCTGGCATGTGGCGTCCATATTAGGTTACATCATCAGCAGGTTCTGCCTTCTACTTCATGAAGTGTCAGTGCTAGTTAGTTGTTGGTTGGTCCAGTCAGTAACGTGTGTGTGTAGCAAACCGCCGGCCCCCTCACCTGCCGCTGCTGTTCCAGGTCAGCCTTGTTGCCCACTAGGATCATGGGGAACTCGTCGCGGTCTTTCACCCGTAGGATCTGTCTTTGGAACTTGTAGATTTCTTCAAAGCTGCAAAACAAATAGCGCCCACAACAGAGCAAGCAGACAATTCAAGGCCAGCGTTGTATTGTACGGACAGACTGCAGTGTTTGTTTCTTTCTCTTGTACACACACACACACACACACACACTCACACACAAACACACACACGCACACAGTTCAAACTATAACCTTTGCACCTCTCTGATCTCAGACCTCCCAGGAATGCAGCCTCACGTCCTCGCCACATCAGTGAGACCCCCCCAGACCCCTTCCCTTCCCCCATGGCACCCCCAATAAGATGAGGGTCAACGTCTCCCTAATTTAGACCCGGGAGGAGGGAGGGGAAAGGGCCGTGTTTCACCAGCAAGCAAACTTGGAAAAGTCAATCTAACCATTGTTGAAGTTGTGGTGTCCTTCCTCATGGTCCCAGACACACTATTATCCCCCTAGCTCGCTGAATGTTTATAGAGTCTGTGGACAGAGTTTGCTCACACCTCCACCATAAGCAGGGAGCTAGTTGAGCCCCACCCCCACCCAAACAGATCCTTTGCTCCTCATCGACTTGAAAGAGGTCTAGTTCACTGGAAAGGGAAATGCCAAATAGAAACCGTTTGAACCAAACGGCATACGTAAAAATGTCATCGCTGGAGAGGGGGAGGAGGCAGAGCTTAACAACACACACACACGCACACACATACACACACAGACACACACACACACACACACACACACACACACACACACACACACACCCACACGCACAGGTAAACATGGAGCAGGTGCACATTCCAGGCAGCGTAAAATGTCCGGCGGGCAGCTTCAGTGAGTCCAGAGTGAATCTGGGAGACTTGACTAACGTAAACGCAGGAAGGAAAGGCTGTTTACAACATAAACACACAGGGAGGACTGGAAAGGGTGTGTGGGCATCCAAAATGTACTTTGCATTTTTATGAGCGTGTGCACTTGTGTGTGTATGTGTGCGTTTGTTTTAGTGGGTGTCTGTGCAATTAAGTGCAAGGTTGTGTGTGTCTGTGGGGGAGGGGGGGGGGTTGTGTGTGTGTGTGTGTGTGTAGAAAAAAAAACACCCTGTGACACAGAGAGAGAGAGAGAGAGAGAGAGAGAGAGAGAGAGAGAGAGAGAGAGAGAGAGAGAGAGAGAGAGAGAGAGAGAGAGAGAGAGAGAGAGAGAGAGAGAGAGAGAGAGAGAGAGAGAGAGAGACATAGAGAGAGAGAGAGAGAGAGCTAGAGAGAGAGAGAGAGAGAGAGAGAGAGAGAGAGAGAGAGAGAGAGAGAGAGAGAGAGAGAGAGAGAGAGAGAGAGAGAGAGAGAGAGGGAGAGCTAGAGAGAGAGAGAGAGAGAGCTAGAGAGAAACACAGCCTGAGAAACAGAAACCTAGCAGGAAACAAACACGCCGTCACTACGAGGCAGGAGAAACGTTATCAACAGAGTGTAGACACAATGGGGAGCTCGTAAGCGCTGCGCTCACTCAAATGGTGCTGCGTAGCGATTTACAACTTACAAATTTACGTCTGATTGGACACAAATAGAACGTTGCTGTTGGCTTGAGTCTTTTAAGTCAAGTGAGAGTAATCCTTAGTTTTACAACATTTACAGTAAGTGTTCATATTTGCAGAGCTCTTGCTAATTCACAGTTCGCTTGCAAAAAGTGGAGACATCAATCCTATGCAACGAAAGAAATGTTCATTTTAAAACAACATAAACGAAATCCATCAGAGTTAAGAGAGGCTTCTCTGCTTGTTCTGTCTTACTACCGACATGCCAGTGTATTGTATTGAACAGATGGATTTGTCAAAAACATAATTTTGCATGACTTTATCAAAGTCAACACCATGAATTAACAATGTTAATTGTTTGTCTGTCGAAACCCCCAGAAAAGTCTGTTTAAGATGGCCCATCTAACTGTAGTCTCAGCTATAAAAAAGGCATTGAACTGAACCAAAGTGCACGCTGTTGAAATCATGTTTATTAAATAAAGTATAAAAACAAGATTGAGTAATAGCTTACAAAGAGATATATAATTTACACGTAAACGTATTTCAGAGAAATCAATGATCTGACACTGTATATACCAGTACAAATGCAGTTGCAAGGCTATCTGTTGTTTTTCTAGAGCTATATATTTTTGGAACCTTGGGGCTGCGTCCTAAAATAAATAAGTGGTTTGACACGTTTGCTGTTTTCAAAGTACACATTTTCTAAATGTTACCCTTAATTTATGTAAATGATTATAAAAAATGCAAAGGCAATGAGTTCTACCAGATATCTATAGCAATTTACCCATTCTTTTTATCAGGATAAAAAAGTTCTCCAATGTCAAAGTGAGCCGTACGATGCTCATGTTTCACAACGACAGCCGGGCTAAATGGAAAGTGACATTAAAAACCTTTTTTGCGGCTCTGAAACTGTTAGACAAACTGACAAATTATACATTTATTATTTTATTAATAAACGTTTCCTAATTATCAAAATCTGAAGATTTGACCGTGTAATGAGTTGATTTAAAACAGAAAACATGAAAACGGGTTTGACCTGCCTATCACTAGAAAGCAAACTGGGAGAGGAAGAGAGAGACACAGAGAAGAGAGACATAGAGAAGAGAGACATAGAGGAGAGAGACACAGAGGAGAGAGAGACAGAGGAGAGACACAGAGGAGAGAGACATAGAGGAGAGAGACATAGAGGAGAGACACAGAGGAGAGAGACATAGAGGAGAGAGACACAGAGGAGAGAGACACAGAGGAGAGAGACATAGAGGAGAGAGACACAGAGGAGAGAGAGACACAGAGGAGAGAGACTTAAAGAAGAGAGACAGAGGAGAGAGACTTAAAGAAGAGAGACAGAGGAGAGAGAGACACAGAGGAGAGAGACACACAGAGGAGAGAGAGAGACACAGAGGAGAGAGACATAGAGAAGAGAGACATAGAGGAGAGAGACATAGAGAAGAGAGACATAGAGGAGAGACACACAGAGGAGAGAGAGACATAGAGGAGAGACACACAGAGGAGAGAGAGACATAGAGGAGAGAGACATAGAGGAGAGAGACACAGAGGAGAGAGACATAGAGGAGAGACACACAGAGGAGAGACACACAGAGGAAAGAGACATAGAGGAGAGACACAGAGGAGAGAGACATAGAGGAGAGACATAGAGGAGAGAGACATAGAGGAGAGACATAGAGGAGAGAGACTTAGAGAAGAGAGACATAGAGGAGAGAGACATAGAGGAGAGACATAGAGGAGAGACATAGAGGAGAGAGACATAGAGAAGAGAGACATAGAGGGTGATGGTAGGAGTTGGCTCAAAGGCAGAAGTGGAAGTGTCATTCTGTCTGTATGTCTATCTGTTTGTCTGTCCGTCTCCCTGTGTGTGTGTGTGTGTGTGTGTGTGTGTGTGTGTGTGTGTGTGTGTGTGTGTGTGTCACTCACCTTCCCCTGTCAGTGACTGAGAAGACGAGCAGGAAGCCCTCCCCTGTCCTCATGTATTGTTCTCGCATGGCTCCAAACTCTTCCTGGCCCGCCGTGTCCAGGACTGAGACACACACACACACACACACACACACACACACACACACACACACACACACACACACACACACACACACACACACACACACACACACAGACACACAGACACACAAAGTAGAGCTTGATTAATACACAGCATATCTAGGTCAAGGTGCAGGCAGAGCTGAGGCCGGTCCAGAGCCTCCAGTGGAGAAGTCCATCACTCAGTGTCTCTATCAGTTCTCACGGTGAACCCAGTGTGGACATACACGTACAGCTTTCCATAGGATTTGACTGTGTGTGTGTGTGTGTGTGTGTGTGATTCAGTGTGTGTGTGGCCGTGTGGCGGCACTGCGCGCGGCCTGTTTGTTCCATCCCAGTGCACTTACTGTCGAGTCGGGCTGCCCTCTCATCGATCACACACTGCTTGGTATAGGAGTCTTCAATGGTGGGGTCATAGTCGGTGACAAAGTACGACTGTGGAGGGGAAAAAGGGAGAAAGAGAAGGAGGAGGAGAGAGAGAGAGAGAGAGAGAGAGAGGGAGAGAGAAAGAGAGAGAGAGAAAGGTTAGCTCACAGAACATGAATGGGCGGTTGGACAGCTGTGTAAGAGGCCTTGGCAGCGCTGCCAGATGACTCAGTCCAGCCTCCATGGCCTGTGGGGTGACGTTAGCCTCGCGGCAGGCGCCTCGCTGACTCCTCCACAGCGACCCGGCATGACGCTGAGTAAATACCCCCGCCGCCCCCACCTCACGTCTGGGCTTGGGCTCTTGAGGGAGGGGTTCTGAAGAGTGTGTTTGTGAGACTGTCCCACTGAACAAGGCCTGGTGGCTGCTTGGGAACAGGGATCCAGAGAAGGCTCACACGTGCAGCATGTGGCGGTGTGGATCAACGGTGCCGGGTTAGCGGGATTCATTTGGAACGGCGTGGATAGCTGGGACTGGGGAGGAGGCCATTCTTCACATGCTCTTCATGTTTAGGGTGCTTATTCACTGGAACCAGTTCACTGGTGACAGCTACACTCCTCTGCTTTTCTCTGATGCCCCCTTCCCACCAACACAAACCTAGTGCTAGTTTAGTCCAGTTCCGGGCTGGTGCAATGTCCAGCTCGAAGTTGGTTCCTTTTGCAAACCTTATACGAACCGGTTTCCGCTCTCCCAGAAACACTGGCGCCAACTTGAAGCACAACAACAATGGCGGACTAAGAGGCTGTGTCAACATGCTTTTTCTGCTTCCAGCTCCTCTTCCCAGTTCTTTACTCATTTAAAGACACGGCGTGCTCCTTTGTGCTTTTCCACTTTGGGCGGAGCGCTTAAGCTGAAATTAGTTCAACTCGCTCGTCAATGTCATTTTTTGTCAGCCGGCCAATCAAAATCGATAAAAGGCGAGACTAAAAAACCTCTATACACAAACACTTAAATTGAATTAAAACGTATTTAGCTATTACATTTCGACTTACAAGTTCCATAATTTTGTAAAAGTGAACCTTTTAAATATGAATCAGTTGTATTATATTAACTATATTAAATTAAGTTACTATATAGATTTGAAGCATTTTTCTTGTTATTGAAGTAGTGGGTGCTTTGGGTGCCTGCTCTTTCAGCCAATGAGTCTAGTGTGGTCTAGTGTGGGGAAGGAGGTGGGTCGAACTAACGTTAGATCAGCCAGAGAGAAGTATGAGGTACATCATGAGAACAGTGGTCAAATCTTGCTTCCAGAGCTATGACCAGGATTTTATCCATATCATTGCTCATTATAACAACTAACTACGATAGGTGCTCAGCATTATGAAAAATACTAAAAGCTGTTAGCTAGCGATGGTTAATTTACTGCCGCAATGACATAAGCGGTTCTTAGTTCTAGACCAGCAAAGTGTTGGTGCCACTCTGGAACCATTTTCTCCTGGCAGAGAACGGCTTCTTTGGCTGTCGAAGCGCTAAAAACCGGTTGGAGATTAGACACTGGCTCCGTAACGGCCCTCCAAATGCCTTGGTGGAAACGGGTTTTTAGTCGACCAAACACAATGGACAGTGGCTCAGTCCACAAAGAGCACACAGCACAGAGCACACCAAGGGTAAGGCTTTTGGTGGTGAGCTGACTCCACTGTCAGGCTGATGTTGAGGTTAAAGACAGCAGGAAAAGTCCTGAAGCAGAGTCAATCATATGAGACACCTGCATTCTAATACATATTCTAAAACAAAAAGCTTGAGGTGTGTAACCCCCGATTTGACGCTGTTGTCTTGACGCTGCATTGTGATAGGTCAAACACGTATTCCAGCCATGCTGGCCTTGGGTTCTGAAAGTGACCTAACGAAGTGTCACTCAGATAGCGGTCCACTCGGACAGAGAGCCAAAACACCATGAACCCGAGCGGTACCAGGCTGCTATTCAGACCAAAGGCCGCAGTTCTTCTCTGTGTTCAGAGTGGACGGCGAACCGCCATGCTGCCTAGCGGACAACTGGGTCAGGGAAGGCACATGAGGCCCCGTTTCCTCCTTCCTCTCTCTCCACTCTGACCCGCTCTTGTCTGGCAACCTTAATCCACCCGCCCATTTGTATTCTATTTCTACCGCTCCCCTTTTGTACGGTAGGCCCAAGCGTCTGTCACCCCACTTAACTCCCACCGTCTGATGAAGGCAGAATCTCTGACCGTCTTCTTTCTCCCTTTTCTCTCTTTCATTCTGTCCGTCGGTCCCACTCGCTATGTCTGTCTCTGGCTTTTATTTTTGGTCTGTCTGTATGTCTGTCTGTGTGTCTCTGTGTAAAGGTGTCTCTTTAGTATGCGCCACATATATCACCCTGTGTCACGTCCACTCCCTGCTATTCAATCATTCATCAGCGCCCCCCGTGTATAGAACTCACTCAACTACGCATGTGGCAGCGCACAACAAGACGCATGAGGAGACAGTGAGATAGTGGGAGTGTGTGCGCATGTGCGTTTGTGTGTATGTGTGTGTGTGTGTGCCTGCGTAAGAGACACACAAAGACAGTGAAGAGAGACGAAAGAGACAGAGAGAAAGAGCGTGAACGGAGGAGAGCAAGCAAGGGCAATACGGAGAGAGATTCCCTTCTCGCCCCTCCAGTGCAGGTAGCCGCAGTGGGCCCCCCCTCCAGTGCAGGTAGCCGCAGTGGGCCCCCCCTCCAGTGCAGGTAGCCGCAGTGGGCCCCCCCTCCAGTGCAGGGAGCCGCAGTGGGCCCCCCCTCCCCAGCCGTCACCTTCGTCCCTCCACATCGTCACATCTCCCCCAGCCTCTAAGCCTCTAGCCGACCCCCCTCTTTGTTCTCCGGCTGCCTCCCGTGTGGAGACAGCCAGCTAACACTTGGTTTCCTGGCGTTCCTACGGCCAGGCAGCAGAGCCAGCCAGGGCCTCTCATGAGGGATGAGGCTGCACTGCAGCAGCAGGCCTAGGGGGGGGGGGGGGGGGGGTGCAGGCAGAGCCGGGGCTGAGGCTGGGGGAGCGAGGGGCAGAGACCGGTCTCCTGTGACTCAGCCACTTGCAGGAAACACGGTGACATAAGCCAGAGCCCAAATTGAGTGTGTGTGTGTGTGTGTGTGTGTCCAGTAATGTGCCTGTGTTAGCTCATCCACGGGCTCACTGAGTTCATGATCAGCCTGGGCCCCTTTTTATCATGGTGCCTCCATATGTGGTGGAGGCTGCCTTGCATTGGCAGGACACAGCGTTGAGGACAGGGAGGATGCATTCTGTCATGTCCTTGCTATGATAACAATATGGAGCCATGACGGACACCTTAACCCTGGTCTAGAGCACAGGCGGCAGAGTCATACCCAAACTAAGATTTGGAGGCGTTTAGACAATTTAAGAACATTCCTGCCTCCCGGTGAATTCATAAATTCGAACAAGGCAGCAGAGGTCATTATGATATTCTTGCAGTATAATTTTCTAATATGTTTGCAGCCTTTTGAGAACTTGGCTGTCGGAAGTCCTCTTTGGTAAAGCACGTCTGTAGCCGGATAAGCTCTGTGAGGCATGTCCAAAGCCCAAACCAGCGCCATAAATCTGCTCTGTTCCACTCTGCTCCTAATGAATCAGCTTCTAAGCCGTATCTATTTATCCTTTAAACTAAATTGATCTTGGGCAAGTTGACCCTCTAACGCAGTGGTCTAAAACACACCTACTAAAGAGAAACAGGGCAAGGAGATGTGGAACGGTCCGAGTAGCAAAGCGGCTATCCAATGGAACATTATTTCTATGTTCATTGTTTAATGATTAGGGTAAGGATTAGAAGTTATGAAACTGGGAAATTAGCTGTGAAAAGTCATGTTTCTAAATACTTTTACTAAAACGAATGAATAAACAAATGGGGCGTGTGATGGCTACCCCGAACAAGCTCCCAAACGTTTGCTGTGCACGAAACCTTTGTCGTCTTTCTCTCATAGGTTTTCGGAAAAGTTGGCAGCCCTGGTGTTTATTGTCTATGTGTGCCGTGGTCCTTTGGGAGGAGTGTGTGTGAGAGCCTGTGTGTGAGTTTGGAGACAGGCCACAGAGCCTCCTTCAGGTGTTGGGGACCTCTACCACCACCAAGCCTTCAGCAGATGGCCCTCCGTCCCTGGGCTGCTGGGCCACTGAGCTCCCCTCTGCACCTCCCCTCAGCCGCCCACACACTCAGGAAGGAAGCCCCACCTCTGCTCCAGGGCAGCCGGCCCAGCTGAGCCCAGCCCTCGGGGTGGCGGGTGCTGATGATGTCACAGAAAGGGGGACATGATTCCTCCCCGACCACCCCACACCCACAGCCAGTCACTCCGGGCCACTGCAGCATTCCAACTGACCACATCACCCCCCCTCCACGCCTACACACTGCATGCTGCCTTAGCTCACATGCTCAGGCGCAGCAGGAAAACATTAACATACGCCTGTTCTCCATGAAAGGAGGGGCTGGCGGATGACTCTCAGCTGTGCGTGTGTCTGTGTGTTTTTGTTGTGTGTGAGTGTGTGTTCATGCCGACGAGTTTGGGGTTTGAGGTTATTTCTTGTGTGCACTGTGTGTTTGTGTGTGTTTGTAGGTGTGTGTGTGTGCGTGTGTGTGTGTGTGTGTGTGTGTTTGGGGCACACAGAGTAGCTGTCTCACTGGCCAACAGCTGCTAGTCCGCTAGAGAGAGACGTAGTGTAGAGAGAGAGACGGGCCGGCAGAGAGACAGGTAGTGTAGACAGAGAGACAGGTGGTGCAGACAGAGAGACAGGGTGTGTGAGTGTGTGTGTTAGGGCCAGGGCGATGGTGGCTGCTGCTCGCTGCCAGCTCCTTCCTCCACCCGAGGGAAAACATGGATGCGTGTAGGCGTGCAGTGTACGCTGTGCCTGCACTGTGCACCCGCTTCCTCTCCACACAACCTCTATATTTAGACGCTCTACTATCTATATCAGTCAGACAAGCAGCTCAGTGGGTTTAGGTAGCACAGACACACACGCCCACCGCTGATTTAGCATCTGATATAACAACACACAGCCGAGCACATGGGCACAGCAGCTACAGTAGGAACGCTGGCAAGTAATGTGTACTTTTCTCCCTCGAAGAAACGAGGAAACGAAACACCCCCCTGGCGATTAATTACCAAAAACACACATAGTTGCGGGTAAATGAGTGTGCCTGCCTCCTGGATTAGCATAGCGGGGAGCGCGGCGGGCTAAAAGGAGGAGGCAGCCACATGGCTAGGAGCTAATTGCCTGCCGTACGTGCCCCCGACGCCCTCGGAGAGGAACCGGGACCTTGACTTGAAAATCCAGAAGCAGCAGCTTCCGCTTAATGAGAAAAATGTAGATTAAAGGCTG